>VMDO01003374.1:97520-144919 GCA_007922755.1 Pedetes capensis | reverse complement strand
TCGGAAGCTAAGCAGGGTCGGCCCTGGTTAGTACCTGGATGGGAGACCGCCTGGGAACACCGGAAGCTGTAGGCTTGGGAGAAGGACCTGGCAACCCCCTCCCAAAAATCAATCTGCCATTGAAAACCCTATGAACAGCAGAGAAGCACTGACAATAGTGTTTCCCCTGTTGTACAGAGGGTCGCTATGAGTCGGATACTGACTTGACGGCACCTAACAACAACAACAACAACCTAAGTGGTTTAATCAGCAACACAGCAACAACTCAATATTTTCTTGCTTGAAAACCAATGGCACTTCCCTATTGCCTAGTCTACAGAACCTCTCCACTAATATTCAAAGCCTTTCAAAAATGCCCATCCCACTCTCTTGGCTCATCCTGGTTCAATAGATTCCTTCCTTCTCTTTGTACAGGTATTGTTAAATTACCCTCATGTGTTTCTTTTATTTCACTTTGTCTCTCCTTCTGTTCAAAATGATCCAACATTCACCTCCTTCACATTACTTTTACACTATCCCGTGCCCATCCCCCCACATACTCCTACCCACCTGTGTCCCTTCAGGATAAATGCTGCACTTCTTTGTGGAGTGACATCTCCTTTGTAATGTTTCTTGGGTGTTTCACATGGGACTACCTGTCTCCTTACCCAGGTGGAGATTTCCCCACGTTTAGGAATTGAGTTATCTCCTTTTAAACATCCCTTAAGTGTCCAATCAGGGTCCTGTGCACAAAGTGCTATGATAAAATGCAATCGTATCCCTAATTTTATTAGATTTTTGCATACTAAAATATCCTAAAACAGTATGTGCACATGTGCCCATGTACATTTGTGTAAATCCTGATTACAGGGTAATTGTGACAGAGAGAGGTACCTTGGTAGAAGTCTTTCTGACTTGGGAAAAGGGAACTGGAATCAAATACTGGCATGAGAAAACCTAAATAATAAAAAACTAATTGTATATGACCACCTTCAACTTGAAATGGAGAATTTTGGCCAGAATTCAGACACTGGCCTATATTGCTCCACACAGACTGAGCACTGGAATGAATATAAATGACTATGGAACTTTCAAAGCCCTCCCTTTCCAGAGCTTCTCCTCAGCTATGCGTGTCCTTCCTTCCTGAAACACCTGCCCTCTTCCACCTGCTGCAATGTCAGTACAACTTTGGGTCTGCTTACACTTCTAGGTGAGAATATGAAGAAATAACTACTGTAGGAGAAGGATATAGAAAAAGCAGCAGTTCTTGTGTCCTGCCTGAAATAAAACATACATTTAGGGGCTGGAGAGAAAGGATGACAAGACATTTGATCATCTGATCATTATGTATCTTGGGACAGTGGAACCATCCCCCTATACCACCTGCAAGATGCAATCTAGTCTTCTCAGCCTTCACATCTAAGGGACATCTCAGAACTGAGTATTTAGAAGAACAAAGGAGAAAAGGATAAGAATGGAGAAACAGAAGGAAGAGAATGGAAAGAGGAAATGACAACTAAAGGTAATGTTTACTGAGTGCTTATTATGAGCCAGATATCATGCCAAACACTCATTTAATCCTCACAACCATCTTACCAGTTATTATCCCCATTTTATAGATAAAGAAACTGAGATTCTGAGAGATTAACTTACTTGGCCAGGTTCCAAGAGATTAAATGGAAGAGGCAGGTTTAGAATCCAAGCACTCTGACCCCAAAGTCTGAGCTTTCGAACACTCCACAAAAAAAGCTGCCTCCCAGCAAGAATGGTACCACTGTGGTATTTCTTACCCTCAGATTCATTCCCCTCTCTGCTTTTCACCCCAATCCTGACATTGTCAGAAAGCCAGGAAATCCCAGGTCAGCCTGGTCTGACTCACTGCCACTCCGTGAAGGGGATGTGTAGAAAAAAGAAGGCTGGGAGGCACAACTCTCAGAAAGAGGTCGCCAGCATCAAAAAGAAAGAACTGAGGGCAGGAGATGTAGTTCAGTGGTAAATTACTTGCCTACCACGAGCAAGGCCGCAGGTTCAATCCCTTAGCACCACATCGCACCACAACGACCACCCCCCAAAAAAAACCGCACATGGGCAAAATGATGGGTCAACAAGATTTTCATCTATTATTTATAAAAACAGAAAACTAGAGTCACCCTAAATATCCAATAGTAAGGAACCAGCTGATGATGCTGTGTTCTACTTGTTACCGTTCTTCAGCTGGCCCCAAACAGCTCTGTCCACTCCCTCCCTGTTCCAAGGACTTTGTTAGCTCCCACTCTTCTGTACCAGCCCTAACATTCCTCCTGCTCCTCAAATTCCCTGGAGGCCTTTCCAGAAAATATCTTCCTGTTGCTCCTGATCCCCCATCATCTCTTCACTCTCCCTCTGAAGAACAGAATGTTACTTCTGGCCCTCATCTTTTTTGAGTAGGGCTCAACCTCCTCTACTTACAGAGTTCTTCCATCCCTCCAACATGATCCCAGAAGCGCTAGGCAGCCCCAGCTTTGCAGGCTTCATGTCTCCCCTCCCCCCACATCCCTGGGGATTTTCTCCAGCCCAGCTGAAGGCCTCGCCTCCATCTTCGTGCTTCTCAGCATCCTAGAACACATTCACCTTAATTTCCTCCTCAAAAACTGCCTAATTTTGGAACTGGAAGGTATCTTGTATATTATTTTCACCCATTTTCCTTTTTTTAAGTCAATAGGAAATCTGAGGCCCAAAGAAAGGTAGTGACTTGCCCAAGGTCACACAGAGTTGTTAGTTTGTGGATGGCAGAACCAGGGCTGGCACCATGGTGTCTCTGCTCTTTCATTTCTCAGAATACCCACCTCTAGGGTGATGGCCACAAGACCCCTCCTCACCTCTGGAGACAAGGTCTTGCAAATACGGGGAAAAGGAGGGAGTCCTCTAGCGGTCTTAAGGAACACCCAGGGCTACCAAAGGGAACAAGCACTGGATCTGGGGGAGGGGCATGGGGCACGCCAAATATCCCAGGAGGGGTAACTGGTTCCCTCATCTCCCGCCCTCTCCTTTCTCGACCTTTCTCCACAAACCCACTCTTCACTTCTTCCCTTTCTCCTCCTCATCTAGTCCCGCAACTCTAGGCCCCCTCAAACCCCGGGAGCACACCCTGGGCCATGCTCCATCATGGCCTCCCCCGCCCCTTCTCCCCCAAATCTCCGCCCCATCCCCCTCCTGGGCTCCCCTCCCTCACTCCTCGCTCCTCTCGCCCTATCTCGGGGTCCTGAGTACCCCGGTGGCCTCCTCGCCCCCCTGGCCCTGGCCCGGGCCTCAGAGGGCGCTGTAGGACCGCCCCGGGCCCCTCCACCCCCGCGCGGGGACGTTACCATGCCAGAGCCTCGGAGCAGCTGGGCCGGCTCGGCCCACCCGCCAGTAAAACCCGCTCTGATTGGACAGGCAGCAGCCGGGAGGGCGGGGCCTACAGGGGGTCGCACCCCTTCGTGGCCGGGGCTCCGGTTGCTCCCGCCGACCAGCGGAGTCCCCAACCGGCACGGTGTGCCGGGGCCGGCTCCGCCCCCCGGCGCGGAGCGCCAGGCCCCGCCCCCACGCCGCCGGGTGCTGGGCCCGCCCCCGGGGGCGGGACGCGCCTGCTCCCGCCTCTGACTGACCGCCCTGCGGTCGCTGGGCTGAGCCGAGCTGCACCGAGCGGGATCCCCACAGCCGGCGCGCCTGCCTTCGGGCGGCTGCGGCGAGACTCGCTTTGCGGGCCGTTGCGTCCCACAGAGGCATTCATTCCGTGTATAGGGCACCTTTGCCTTTCACAAAGCATTTAAAAAAAAATGCTGTGTAGTTATTTTTAGCAATTTTAAATTAATTAATTCAAGAACTATTTATTGAGCATCTGTTTCAGGCACTGAGCATACAGTAGTTTGGGTGGGGAAAAGCAGACAAATCCCCTAAATCTCTTCCCTCCTGGAGTGTACACGTGCTTCTCAGCTGACCCTGAAGTTACTTTTGTAATCTGGCTACCACTAAATTGTGAACTCAAGAGAGCAGGGACCCAATCTTTTATAGGAATTAAAAATGTAAGATAAATATGCGGATAAAGGAACCCCAACCCAGCGCTCCCCCGTCTATCACCTTGTGCTGTCAGGGCTTACGTGTTGTTGTGATACTGAAAGCTATGCCACAGGTATTTAAGATACCAGTAAGGCCACCAGGTGGACAGGCTTCAGTTGAGCTTCCAGATTAAGACACTCTAGGGAGAAGGACCTAGTAGCCCCCTCCCAAAACAGCCACTGAAAACCCTATGAATAGCAAAGAAGCATTGTGAAATAGACTGCCAGAAAATGAGCCCCTCAGGTTGGAAGGCATCCAAGAGAGGACTGGAGAGTTGATTCCTCAAAGTAGAGTCAACCTTAATGATGGGAATGGAGTAAAGTCCCTGGAACCTCCATTTGCTGAGGTGGCATGAGTCAAAATGAGAAGAAACTCAGTGGCTGCAACAATGGGTTCAAACAAAGAGTGTGCGAGTGGCACGGTGTTCGTTAGTGTTTCGTCCTGTTGTGCATAGAGTTGCTATGAGTTGGAACTGACTCTAAGGCACCTAACACCACCAACAACCTAAAGCCATTTAATGAGTATGCTGAAGGTCTTGAGTTAGTAACTGACAAGGCTCTAGGCATATGGTGGAGGGATTGAATATCTTTCCTCCAAAGCTGTTTGAAGATGATTTCGGTTTCCTTTGTCAACATTTATCTGAGCATGACCTCGGTGCTCAGTACTATGCCAGGTTTCTTAAACCCATAGAATTCTGAGCCGGGGTGGAGAGTGGGCGTGGGGATCCATGGTTGCAAAGAATTTAGAGTCTAGCTGGAGAGAGGTAGGAAAACAACTCAAAGTGGAAGTTCTGAATTAAAGGTGACAAATGGGAAGAAAAGGAAGTGGGATTAATTCCTGGGGGCTCCTGCACAGACTTCATTGTGGTTTAAATCACAACAATACCTAGGTGGACTTGAATGAGAACCTAGTCGTATAGATTGCAAACTTTGTTAATGAGAACTCTAGGCATACCAGAAGTGATTTAGAGGTTTCATAAACTTTTGGTTTTTGAGACAAGGTGTTGCTATGTTGCCCTTGCTGGCCTGGAAACCTTGGGCTCAAGTGACCCTACTGCCTCACATGGACAAAATGTTGTGACTACAGGTGCACACCGCCATGTCAGGCCTCCAGAGTGTTATGAAACACATTTTATTTTTTAAAAAAATTGTGTGTGTGTGTGTGTGCTGGGGATTGAACAGGGCTTAGCCTTGTACTACTGATCTATGTGGGTTGGGGTTTAGCTCAGTTGCTTGAGTGCTGCGCTGCACTCTCTGAGGACCCAGGTTTGATCACCAGCACTGTAAAAAACGGGAGGAGTCCAGAAACAATCAGCCATTGAAAACCCTATGAGGTATGACTGGACAGCACCTAACAATAACTAATCTACACACACTCAGCCCTGTTTTCCTTTTTGTTATTTTTTATCTTTTATGTATTTTGTGTATGTGTGTGTGAGGTATTAGAATACAGAGACACATGTTTTAAAGAGTCATAACTGTATAGGATTTGGTTTTTGTTCTTTGTTTCTCTCTCTCTCTCTCTCTCTCTCTCTCTCTCTCTCTCTCTCTCTTCCTCCTCTAGTACTTGGGAGATGAACCAGGGGCCTCGCACATACTTTGCAAGTGTTCTACCACTGGGCTGCTCCCCTAGCCCTTATTTTTTTTAATTTTTTAATTTTGAGTCAGGGTCTTACTGAATTACACAAGCTACCTCTGGCCTCAAACTCTGCCTCCCAAGTCACTGGGATCACAGGCGTGTGCCACCAAACAGTTAAGATGAACAGTAGACCATTCCCCTCATTATCTTTGGCTCCCCAGAAGCAACCATTTTTACCTATTTTAGTTTTTTTCTTTTGGTATTTACCTCCATCTATCTGACTCTCCTCTAGTTGCATCTCTCCCTACAGGGTGAGGAATCTGCAAGGATATGCCCATCCAAAGCCTACTTACTCCCTTATAGACCATATTCTAAATATGAGAAGCTTGGAATTTGCTTCCGGGGCCTGTACCAGCTTCTCGGTTGGATCTCTCCCTTCCCAGGGAGACCTTGCTGATGATGTGGGCATCCCTGGGCCTGAGTAGCAACCAAGGGGCATCTGTTTGCAGAGAAAGGCTCAGCACAAGCTAAAATGTTAAAGGATCTTGCACAAGGCTCTCAGTGTAAGACAGAGCCAAGTGCAGAAGGGAAGGGGGTCAGGCAAGAGCCATGGGCTGGGCATTATTGTTTTCTAGTGCAGAATTCTGGAGAGTCCAAAAATTCTAATTTAGAAACCAGCCTTCCAGATTCTTATGAAGGTATATTTTTATAAAGTTAGGAATTTAGGGTGTATTTTATTTAACAGTTTGTTAGCTTAATTTATAATGTGGAAATAAATATTTTTTATGTAAGTCTTTGTTTTTAGTTTTGGCTCAGCTCCCACAAATAATAGGGGCAGATTTGAGGATTTACCTCATTTCCCTTCACCTCTCCTCACCATTTAGACATCATTTCCAATGCCTATCTGCCAAATTTAATTCTAAAATAACTTTTGTTAGCTCACTCTTCAATTCTTACAACACTGTGACTACATAAGCTATTCAGAGTCGAGCCAGGTAGAAAACTTTGATACACTTCCATTTCTGCAGAAATTTTTACTTTTCCAGGAATTAATCATTATCTTGTTTTTTCATTTGCTTCATTTTTCATATGTTTATCACAAACTCTAAATCAGTGATGTGGCATTGGGAAGGCTGAGGCTGAGGATCAACACAAGTTCAAGGCCTGCCTGATCTTCATAGAACAGTACCAGGCCAGACTGGGCTGCACAGTGAGGCCTTGTCTCAAAAAAAAAAAAAAAAAAAGGAAAAGAGAAAACAATCTGCCTCAAGCTTTTCCCTCTAGAGTTTGCCTATATCTCTCCTCAGAATAGCTACATAGAGTAGATATTCTTTCCTTTTCATCATCTTGAAGATATCTCTGCTGGATCCTTCTGACTGCTCCAGTGTCTGCAAGCCTTGCTGCACATCTGGCAACCAGGCATCTCCTTTCTTATTCTCCTGGGCATTCCCTTTGCTTCTTTTGTTGGATTTTTTAAACGAATGAATGGGGTTTTTTTGTACTGAATTTTTGGGGGCTGAGCTTTTTATCTTAATTTTTAGTGCACAACTTAATGGATTTTGTTATGACATTTCCCTACATGCATCATTGTACATTGCTCATGTTCACCTTCCCCATTACCCTCTCAAGACCCTTCTTGCCCCTGCTGATCCCCTTCTTCCGCACCATGGTCCCCCTTCTGCTTGCACTTCTTGTTTGTGTGTGCACACACACACACATATATTTAAATCCAGAATTTGCTTTTGAGAGCAAAACATGATATTTATCTTCCTTTCTCCCATTTTATCCTTTCTTATTGCCCTTCTCCTCTTTCTTTAGTCCCTTTTCTCTCCCTACATAATCCCCCTTCTATTTTCATGACACATATTAAATATATTGAAATCTAGCACCCACATATGAGAGAAAACATGTGATATTTGTCTTTTTGGGTCTGACTTATTTCATTTAAAATAGTGAGTTCTAGTTCCATCCATTTTCCTGCAAATGACATGATTTCATCCTTCTTTATGGCTGAATAAAACTCCATGGTGTATGTATGTATGTATGTATATATATATATATATATATATATATATATATATATATATCTCACATTGTCCTTATCCATTCATCTGCTGATGTTCACCTACGTTGATTCCATAGCTTGGCTATTGCTAGTAGTACTGCAATAAACATGGATGTGCAGTTATCTCTGTGGTATGTTGATTTATATTCTTTTGAGTATCTACCCAGGAGTGGTATAGCTGGGTCATATGGTAGTTCTATTTTTAGCTTTTTGAGGACTCTCCATACTGATTTCCATAGTGGCTGCACTAACTTACATTCCCACCAAAAGTGTATAAAGGTTTCTTTCTCCCCACTGTATTGTAGGATCTTTTATTTGCCTTATTCCATGTCTTTCTCTTTCTTGGTGCCTGTCTCTCTCTCTCTCTCTCTCTCTCTCTCTCTCTCTCTCTCTCTCTCTCTCTTCCTTTTTTGAGGAAACTATCTTTTCCAGAGGGGCTGGGATTTAGCTCAGTTGGTAGAGCGCTGCGCTGCAGTCTCTGAGGTCCCACAAAAATGGGAGAAGGGCCTGGCAATCCACTCCCAAGGCAATCCCAAAACAGTCAGCCATTGAAAACCCTATAAGGGTCGCTATGAGTCAGATACCGACCAGACGGCACCTAACAACAACAATAACATCTTCCAGAAGCTTCCAGGGAAAGAGAATTGTTTTCAAAATTTTGCATATTTGCCATTGCCATTATTCTACCCTGATCTTGCCTGGTTGTTGGGAAGGGAGTTTGAATAGAAGACATTACTACATCACCTTTTCACTTCCACTATTGCTGTTGAGAAGTGTTTGTGACTCCCCTCCACCCCTGGAACCTCTCCTTGTCTCCCTGCTGTGATATGTCTTGGTGAATGGATAGTTTCTTCCATTTGTGCTGATCTGAACACTCTGGGAATGTTTTTCTCTTTTCTTTTCTTACTTTTTGGGGGTGGAGGGAGCTGCTAAGGATGAAACTAGAACCTAGTGTATGCAAGACAAACATTCTACCACTGAACTACAACTCCAGTAGGGACATAATCTTGAATCATCCCATGGATGATTTCCTTGCTCTCATTTTTTCTGTTCTTTCTTTTGTGGAACTCCTATATGGCTGATAGACTTGCTGGCATGGACCTTCTAATTTCTTTCCAACTTTCCATCTTTTTAAATGTTGCTTTCTGAGAGACTCCCTCACTGTATCTTCCATTCTTCTATCAAGTTTTTTTATATTTTTGAGATTTTTATTGCTCCCACTTTATTTTTATTCCCTGACTATTCTGAATATTCTTTTTCTTTTCTTTCTTTCTTTCTTTTTTTTTTTTTTTCAGTACTGGAGAATTGTATGCTTTTGCAAGTGCTCTACCACTGAACCGCACTCCCAGTCCATTTTTTATATTTTATTTTTAGACCAGGTCTCACTAAATTACACAGGCTTCCTCTGGCCTTCAGCTTGCAATCCTCTTGCCTCCACACCCTGAGTTGTTGGGATTACAGGTATGCTCCACTGCACTTGGCTTGAATATTCCTTTTTATAGAATCTTATTTTGTTTCAGGTTACAATAGCTTATCTTATCACAGAAGCTATTACTGATAGTTTAATTTTATTTAATTTTTCTTCTCTCCACATAATGTTTGCTCTAAATTTCTTTTTCTGTTTTTTTGGTCTCAGTCTTCCATGTTAGATTCTTTTCCTGTAGTTCTTATAATCCTTGATTGTCTGTCTTCTCACAGTGAAGGGTGGGCCATCAAAAAGGTGAATCAAAGTGTTTGTGCCCCCTGCTCAGGCACACAAGCAGGCTTGTTGTTCATGAGATTCTGTGTACAGAGATCTGGCTGGCAACCTCTGATGTCACTCTGAGGTCCCTTGGAGGGTGGTCAGACAATGGAGACTGTCTATCTGTGATCTGGCACCACTAATTCCCATTGCCACATGATTGCCCCACTGCTGCCTTAGCATTTATCCTCTCATCTGAGCTGGTAACCACTCATCCACCTGGTTTCCAGTTTCCTAAATTTTTTTTTTGTCTCCTCTCCTGTGTCCCTGTCCTTGTGGGTTCATGCCTTTAAAAAATTCTTTGCTATAGTTTTAGTAGGTCTCCACCAAAAAAAAATTTTTTTTTAATTTTTTGGAGGCACTTGAGGTTGAACCCAGGGCCCTGCACATGCTTTGTAGTGGTCTACCATTGAGCTACACCCCCAGAATAAATTTAAAAAAATTTGGGGGGGAGGTACTTGAGGTTGAGCAGGGCCTTGCACATGCTTTGTAAGTGGTTTACCACTGAGCCACACCCCCAGTCCATGTTTTGCTCTTATCTTGAGACAGGGTGACACCACGTTGTGCAGAGTGCCTCTGTTCTTGAACTTGTGATCCTGTTGCCTCAGCTTTTCAAGTTGCTAGGATTACAGGCGTGTGCCACCACCCTAGGCAGTATAACAAATTTAGATGCATGTGTTCAATCTACTATTTTTACCCAGCAACTTTAAATTAACTGTTCTTAAATAGTAGTTTAAAAATATTGTTGTTGTTGTTGTTAGGTACCATAGAGTCGAGTCTGACTCATAGTGACCCTGAGTTCAACAGAATGGAACACTACCTGACACTGTGCCATGCCCAGCACTATCATCAATGTTTCTCTGCTATTCATAGGGTTTCCAATGGCTGATTGTTTCAGGAGTGAGCTGCCAGGTCCTTTTGTTGCAGAAAAATTTAAATCAAAAGGTAAGATGTTACAATGTTTGCTTAAAATGTAATTACTAGAACTTAATGTTCCTTGTTTAAAGCTTATACATTCCCTCCTGTAGGTCACCTCCCATCTTATCTGTCTGTCTCCACCCTATAATCCACTTCCTGATTGTTTACAACTGCTAAACTCAGTCTATTGCATGTACTCTCCACCCTGTAATCTGCTTCCTGATTTCTTGTATCATGTAGATGTTACCTGCCTATTTCCATGGTAGCTAAGTTAACCCACCTACAGATGATCATGTAGGTCGTACACATGTGGTTTCAGCCAACAACCTTCACCCTGTTAACTATATAACCCCAGGAGAGCTGAGGTTCAGGGTGAGTCCTGAGAGGACTCATTTCTGTGAGCTGACCTTGCTATGGCAATACATTTTTTAATGTTACCCAACTCCTGAGTTTCTCAAAGTATTTTCGGTTTTCTCACGCTGCTTCACTTCTCCTAAGCCTATAGCACCTGGTATTCCCAGGCAGTCTCTCATCCAAGTACTAACCAGGTCCAACCCTGCTTAGCATCTGAGATCTGATGAGATTGGACACCACAGTGGTATGGCTATAGATGTTTAAATATATATATACACATATGTACTACATATCAACTTTCTGGGCTTATCAAAACAAGTTTCTTGCCAGGCATGGTGTCACATGCATGTAATCCCAGCAACCCAGGAAGAGAATGTAGAGGAATGTGACTTTTGACCTATGTATATGCAGCTACAGAGCTCTTCATGACCTGAGGCAGAGATTCTAATCTGAGGACTCTGCAAACAGAGTTCTCTGAATTATCAGGTATCCTGAGAGCAAACTCTTGGGGGACCAACTGCTTCCTGTCATTTACAGTCTCTGTAGATGCATATCTTAGTAATTATGAAGATAATAATTAGTGTATGCTGAACCTTATATTACTCAACTGCATTGTTCTCTATGCAGCTCTATTCCTATGGCATACTAAATTTACATTGTCCTCTAAGATGACCTTGAGCCTTTGTTTAATTGTAATAAAAAGAGACATATCCCTCTAGGAAGCACTCTAACTCCTGGGAAGGTTGAGTCCTCTGTTGTGATTCTCTCATCTGGTGAGTCTGCCTGGTTTTTGGGAACTGATGGACAACAGGAGGAGGCAGGGGGATCACAAGTTCTTGGCCAGAGGTAGCCTGTATAACTTAGTGAGGTCCTGTCTCAAAATAAAAGGTAAAAAAGAGCTTGCAAAGTATGCGTGAGTACCTGGGTTCTTCAACCACTCAGTACCGTAAAACAAACAAACAAACAAAACCCAAACAGATATCTTGACAATTGAATGATTTTAAAACACAAAGATGTCATGAAGTTGAACTTATAATGTAAATATGTACTAATAAGATAGTGCATTTATTTGATTTGGATAATGAGGTTCTGCATAAAGCTTTGCTTAAAAAGGGGGGCTAGCTGTTATTTTGAAAATGTTTGCCAACATCTCTTTTGGGCTAGTGATCACATGAGTATGGCCTTTGAACTGTGGTGAAAGTGTTGCCCACTGGAGAGGCCCTTGGACAGATTAATGTCTGGAAGAGGGATCACCCCAGGCCCAGAGGACAAGGGTATGAAGAAGATTCACCACTGAAGAGAGGAGGAAGGGTTGTTTCCTTACACCCTCCAATACTTTCCTAACTTCTGTCACTGTCTGCCCACAATCCCTCCACAGTCTCGGGCATGACAAAACATTGCATTTTAAAAAATCAGTTTTATGGAGGTATAATTTACATCTAATAAAATTCACCAATTTTAAGTACATACAATGAATTTTCACAAATGTATATAGTCATGTGACCATCACCCTAATCATAATATGAAACATTTCCTTCACTCAGAAACTTTCTTTGTGTCTTTTGACAGTTTCTCCTCCTTTCTGATCTGGGCCTGGGCATCTGCTCATCTGCTTTCTGTCACTATCCTTTAGTCTTTCTAGTATGTCATATAATTTCATATAGTTTATGGAGTTTGTGTTTGCCTTCTTTCACTTAGCATAATGCTTTTGAGATTATCTGTCATTGCATGCAGCAGTAGTTTGTTCCTTTTTTAATGTGAACTAGTACATTACATTACATGGTAATACTGAGATTTGTTTATCCACTCACATGTTGATGGACTCTTGGGTTTGCATTGTCCAAAGCTTGAGCTATTAAAAATATAGCCACTAATGAATATTGTGTTTAGGTATGTATATTATCATTTCTCGTGGGTAAATTCGTAGGAATAGGATTGCAAGGCTATGTGCATTATGTAAGAATACTGATTGTGCTTTGATCCTTGGGGCAAATGCAAACATATTCACATTTATTTATTGATTGGTTCTTAAAAAAAAAAAAAAAGCCTGGGGCAATGGCTGTAATCCCAGTGATTTGGGAGGCAGAGGCAGGAAGAAGGCAACTTCAAGGCCACAGGCAGCCTGTGCAAGTTAGTGAGACCCTGTCTCAAGACAAGAAATTTAAAAAGTGGCTAGGGGTGCAGCTCAGTGATGGAGCACATGTAAAATATGGGCAAAGCCCTTGGTTCCACCCCCCAGTACTGTAAATACACACACACACACACACACACACACACACACACACACGTATATACACAAAATAAAATAATTAAAAAACTTAAAGTTCTAGCTGGGTGCAGTGGTGCACACCTGTAATTCCAGTGGCTTGGGAGGCGGAGGCAGGGGGATTGCAAGTTCGAGACCAGAGGCAGTCTGCATAACTTAGCGAGACCCTGTCTCAAAAAAGTAAAAAAATGGGTTGAGGGTGCAGCTCAGTGGTCCAGCACTTGCAGAGCATGCAAGCGTAAGGTCCTGGGTTCAACCCCCAGTACCACCAAAAAAAAAAAAAAAAAGTTAAAAGTTCTCTTTGAGAAAGTGTGCTAGTCAGCTTTCTATTACTATAACAAAATACTTGAGAAAATTAACTTATAAAGAGAAGAGGTTTATTTTGGCTCAAAGGCTTGGATGTTCCAGTCCATGATTGAGTAACCCTATTGGTTCTGGTGGGGGTGCTAGACGGCAAAGGCAGGAAGTGTATGGTAGAGCAAAACCATTTATACCATAAGCCACACAGAGTAAAGAAGAAAGAAGAAGGAGCTAGGGTTCCACAATCTCCTTCCAGGGGATACCCCAATGACCTAAGGATTTCCCACAA
Organism: Pedetes capensis; assembly: GCA_007922755.1. Taxonomy (NCBI): domain Eukaryota; kingdom Metazoa; phylum Chordata; class Mammalia; order Rodentia; family Pedetidae; genus Pedetes; species Pedetes capensis. The sequence goes on along the minus strand of VMDO01003374.1, from coordinate 131,352 downwards.
GGCACTACCTCCCAAAGGTTCCACAACTCACTATATTGTACGCTAATTTTAAAAAAGTTCCACAACTTTCTAATAGCATCACACTGGAGACCAAGCATTTCACACATGGACCTTTGGGGACATTCAAGATCCCCTGGATTTCAAACTATAGCAGAAAGAAACTTTTTCTAATCACTTTTTCTTATTTGTAACCATTAATGTTTAGTTTGGGAGCATAAAATTTAATGGTTTTTAAAAAATAACAGGCCAAGCAAATACAATATTAGATAATAGATAAAAAGCTCGATAACCAGACAGATAGATGTCAAGAAGTCTAATCTTCTAATTCTTTAAACCAAACTGATGATGTCACTGGGGAAAAGAGGGTCAGTTGGAACCTGATGTCTGGCAGTTACTGGAGGAGCTGTGGTTAGGCAGAGGGTACCCAGGAACCACCCTGGGGCCCTTAACCGCCAGAGCTGCCAGCACTGTGTGTCCAAGCCTGTGTACCAGAGACACAGGCATCTTGAGAGTGACAGAGTTATCCAGAATGGAGAAGGACAAATCCCCACAGCTGGTGACCCCTGCATCAGTAAAAGCCATCATCTCAAGGATTGAGGCTGCCCAGCTAACTCGAGCTCAGGAGGTAACCTGTGAGATGAGGGAAGCATACTTCTATTGGGGTCTGATGTAGAGGCTGGGGACTAGCCCCAGGTTTAAACAAGATCCCAGCCCTGGGCCCTCCCGGGGTCCTGAGATACATAGCAACCTGTGTTTTCAGACAGATGAGTTCAAAATACCCCTGTCATATATTTGGCCCCTGCAGGGTGGGCTGGGATCAATCACCCCTGTGAGGCAGGGCTGGGACTGGAAAGGGAGCAGCTCACAGACAAGTGGGAAGGAAGCTCTGGCTCAGTCCACAGTGGAGCATCCTAGGAGGGTACACAAGTGGCCCAGATTTTTTGATTCAGAATGTGTGTTTAGGAAACTACCAGAATCCCCTCACCTGAACCCTGGAAGCACTTGGGGCTGGTGGCCAAACATTCGAGTCACCTTGGATGTGTAAAAGGCTGTAGTGCTGTTTTTACTGGAGCCTCTAATCCTGAGCATTTCTTAGGACCTCATAGTTCCAGGTTACCTCTGAATCTTTGTAAGGAGAGATGTCTAGGAGTCCCCAGCAAGTTCTGAAATTCTGAAAAAAATGTTTGCTATGGATTTTTAGTATCACTGATCATAATAATAAAAATAATCAAAATGACAAGAGCTAATGCTTTTGCTATATGCCAGGCACTATTCTAAGCACTTTACAAATATTAATTCATTAACCTTAACCAAAACCATGTGACATAAGTACTATAAAGAACTGCACTTTACCAATAAAAACAACTGAGACCAAAGAGCGTATGTGACTTATCTAAGGTGACACTGCTAGTACGCAGCATCTGGCTTCAGACTCTACACCCCTAAGCACTGAAATCTACTTCTTCCCATATAGGATATTTCTACCCAGCTCTCAGACATCCTGGATAATGTCAATTGTGTCCTCAACCGCTTCCAGGAAGAGTTAGGATATGATTTAAAAGAAAAGACAAAATCTCACCAGACAGATCAAAAGGGCAAGAAGAGATTCATCTTGCTGGAGAAAATTGCCTCTTTCTCCAAAGATGCTAAGACTAAAGAGAAGCACCTGTATGAAATCCTCCACTGGCTGGGTGACTGGGGTGAGTCTATGGGTTGGGTGCAGCTTTGAGGGCAGGTACTTTCCTCTAAAATGCGGGTCCCAGCTCAATTTTTCTCTTCCTTTCTCTAAGTCAGCATTTGCTGGGAAGGGAGTGTGGGTGGTAGACCCAAGGACAGCAAAGGACACATTGTTATACCCCTTCCCTAGTAAAACATCCACCACTTAAGTAACAGCATGTCACCTCCACCCCCCAAAAGGGCTGTTAGACTTTTTGTCACTATGACAAATGCCTGAAACAATTTAAAGGATGAAAGATTTATTTTGCCTCATAGTTTCAGAAGTGTGAGTCTGTGGTCCTTTAGCCCTGCTGCTTCAAGTCTGAAGCAAGACTGAGTATCATGGCAGTGGAAGCATGAGTCATATGAGGCTACTCACCTCATGGCAGGAAGCAGAGAGGAATAACAGGAAGGGGCCAGGGACAAGATACACCCTTCAAAGGCATGGCCCCAGTGACCCACTTCCTCCAAGTAGGCCCTATCTTCCACAGTTCCATTTCCTCCCAATAGTCTATTCAGATTTTGAATCCATTAATTGATTAAAGTACTGTTTAGGTTAGAGCTCTCCTAATCTAATTGTCTTTGGAAATGTCCTCATGGACACACCCACAGGTGTGCTTTACTCATTTTCTAGGTGCCTTTCAATCCAATCAAGTCAACTATCAAGATTAACCATCACAGGTTTCTGGGCACCATGATGCACACCTGTAATCCTAAAGAATTTGGAGGCTGAGGCAGGAGGATCAGAGTTTAAGGCCAAAGGCATCCTGTGCAACATAGTGAGACTTTGTCTAAAAATAAAAAATAAGCATAATATAAGTTAAAAAATAAAAATAATAAAACCGAGTGCAGTGGCTCATACCTATAATCCCAGTGACTCAAGGAGGCAGAGGCAGGAGAATCATGAATTCAAGCACAGAGTAATTTACTGAGACCCTGACTCAAAAATTAAAAAAATTAAAAAGTGGACTGCAGGTGCCACCTCACCCAGTGGTAGAGCACTTGCAAAGTATATATGAGGCCCTGGGTTCAACCCCAAAGTACCACAAAAAAAGAAAAGGAGAAGGAGAAGGAGAAGAAGGAGGGAGAGAAGGAGGAGGAGGAGGGGGAGGAGGAGGGGGAGGAAGAGGAGGAGGAGGAGGAGGAGAAGGAGAAGAAGAAGAAGAAGAAGAAGAAGAGGAGGAGGAGGAGGAGGAAGAGGAAGAGGAAGAGGAAGAGGAGGAAGAAGAAGAAGAATTATTTTTAAAGATTAACCATCCCAGGCTAATCACAGAGACAAACATGTAATTGTCCAAAACATAATAGATCATTACATTAATTGAATATATGATGAAGCCCAAGCCTCAGGGCCATTATAACATTTCACTTTTTTAATCAGGATAAAAATTAATTCAAACTCGTACTAGCTATTTCATAGAGGAGCCCAGGGTGATATTCAAAGCCCTGAATGATCCTTACTGAATGGGTACTGATGCCAGTAATATATAATTAGTGTAGCCATTTGGGTGTGGAATCAGCTGCTTACAGCTCTGAAGCCAGGTGCTACCCCACTCACAGCAGAGTCACCTTGTCATGGGACATACATGCTGGAAGGTATACTGGATGCTGTAATATTGGAGGAAGAAGTAATAGCTACATTTTCTGGGGAGCTCTCAGTTCAGTAGTCCTTCAGCTGTCCTCAAGAACTAAGAAACAGCCAGCTGTGGTGGCACATGCTTGTAATCCTAGCACTTGGGAGGTGGAGGCAGGAGGATTGTAAATTCAAGGCCAGAGGCAGCCTGCAAGTTCAAGAACTAAGCTGTTGACTCCGGTTAATTTAATTGTCCAGATGTTGGACTAGGAAATGGGTATAGAGCAATGACAAGACAGACACCTCCCTGGTCTCACAGTACAGCAATAATATTTAATGTCAATTGTGCATTTCTCCATGGCAGGCCTTACGTTAATGATTCCATATATATTATCTCATTAATCTTCACCTCAAACCTTTACAGGGAAGGAAACTGAGGCTCAGGGGAATAAGCAACCTGTCCAACATCATTATATGTATGAGGTACAACCAGTCTAACCTCAAAGTTGCAGCAACCCCTGTGCTACAGGGCTGCTTGGGGCACCCTAGAGGACAGATTGTCCTCAGCCTGTCCCTCCGGCTCCTTGTCCAGGTGACAGTCTGACCTATGAGATTGAGAACAGGAAGAGTGAGGAGGAAGAGGAAGCCCTGGATGAGTGGATCGAGGTGATGGAGAAAGTGTTGCCTCTTTCCCTCATGGCCACCAAAGGAGGCATCGAGTCTCTCATTTCCCTTTGCTCCACTCTCATTGAAGAACAAAAGAGAAAAGCACAATGTAGGTTCCCAGAGCACATGGGAGGGAGGCTGGGTGGGGATGGGGTGGATGCCATCTCAGGGGAAGAAGCCACAGGCCAGGTCCATAAGGGTCTTTATCACTTTCTTTTGTAAAAAAGTGCAGAAAATAGTAGAGTGGGGGGGGAGGTCAGGGTGCAGGGCCAGAGCACTGGACTCAAGCTGAGCAGGGAGCAATTCTGAGCTGTCCTTCAGGGTAGAGACAGGGGTGAAGTGGAGACAGGAGCCCACAGGTAGTTCCTGCACCTGTGAGCCACCTCACCTGTCTCTACCACATTATGTCTTGAAGTATACTTATTTACCAGGTGCAGTGGCATATGCCTGGAATCCCAGTGACTCAGGAGGCAGAAGCAGGAGGATCATGAGTTCAAGGCTAGAGGTAGCCTGCATAATTTAGCAAGACCCTTCTTAAAATGAAAACATTTAATAAGAGGCTGGGAGTACAGTTCAGCGATAGAGTGCTTGCCTAACATGTGAGAGGCTCTGAGTTCAACCCCCTAATACAGGAAAAGAAAAAAAGAACTATACTTATTTGTATACTTATTTCCTTTCTAGAATATAAACTCTGAAAGGGCAAAGGCTGTGACTTCTTTTTAGAGATTATTTATTGAGCACTTACTAGGCATCTAATACCATACTAGGCACCAAATATGTGTAATCTAATTAAGTCCTACAAAGTAGATGCTATGATTATCTCCATTTTTCAGATGGGGAAACTGAGGCACTGAGAATTTAGGAAACTTATTCAAGGCAAGTGGGAAAAATGGGATTCAAATCCAAGTCATCTCATCCAGAATCCAAGCTCTGAACCATTGGTTCATATGGCTTCTCTGACAGTACTAGGTACATGCTTGCTTGACCTCTCCATCACTCGATTTCCATACTTCCTCTCACCACTCATGCAAAGTTAGCCACTGTTTTCTCTGCCAGTGATGTTTATTAAATAGATGTTCCTTCCAAGAGGATCACTCCACCAGCCCTAGGTTTAGTAGGTTCAAAGGGGCAAGATTATAGCCATGACCAACCCTGGAAGGGCTGAGGTATGTCAGTGAGGATGAACCCAGCACACACAGTCTGCACTTAGTGCATTTTCCTGGGGAAAGAGCCCACTGCTTTCATCAGAGTATCAAAGGACTCTGTGACCTCCAAAATGGAAAAAGACAGTCATTTAAAAAAATGTGTACAGTTGCAGGATTATGTGAAAAGTTCTCTACAGGCACAGTCCAGGGGTAACAGGAAAGTGAAATGAAGCTTCTATGTCAGCTTAAGGAGTTTAAGTAGTTGGTATTAGAGAGCCAAACATATATATTGTGTCTGGGAAGTGGCATGATTAGAAAAATAACCTCAAGGAAAACATGGAAGATAAGGAGCATATTGAATTGAGTGGAGCTAGATTCACTCAGTTCCAGGCTCTCCTGGGCTCTGCAGGGGCTGTGGAGCTATCAGACCTGGGCATTTCAGGCCCAGCAGAGTCTCTCCTGACAACATCTCCCTGGCTCACAGTCCCAGCTCCTTATTCTTGCCCAGTACCAAAGAGATGAGAGGCCTGACCAAGCAGGGTTTGGATAATCAGTATAATTCTCCCCAGTGAGTTTGCTGCCTCTTTCTGGGAGTTTGATGCCTTTTTTCCCTTCACCTCTCCCAGTGTCCAGACATACCTTCTGGCAGGGCTGGTGGGAGAAAAGTCCACAAAAAACTTCACCCCACCCTCAGCCACTGAGCCCAGAGCAGATGCTCCAGGACAAGCACACTACCTGCACGAAGGTCTCCGAGGTGAAGTCCATGCTGCAGGAGCTGCTGGACTCAACCATGTTCAACAAGGGGGAAGTCAAGGCCATCAGGTACATGTCCACCGTGGTGGAGAACCTCAACAAGGCCTTAATCCTTCAGCACAAGGAGAATAAGAGCCTGGAGACCAAATATAAGTACCTGCAAATAGAGATGACCAAAGAACTCAGAAGCCAGAGGCTGCACTTCCAGAACTCCATTCAGCTCCTGGAGAGCAAGAGGGATGCTCTACTAAAGCAGGTAGAGTTTCTAGGGGGAAAGTACCATGACCTCCTCCTGATAAAGCATGCCCTAGAATTCCAGCTAAAGAAGGTTCGGGCAGCTAGAGGCCAAGGAGAAGACCTGGCTGAGGTTTCTATTGACTCCCCAGGACCCCCTGAGAAAGAAACCCTTCCAAAGAAAAGAACAGTTGTGGAAGAAACCCAAAAGGAACGCAAGGAGGAAGAGCCATTGTTTTCACCACTTTCCCCAAGTCCCATGGCCATGGCCTGGGACAGTGGGGCTACACCTTCAGCACCCCAGCTGCTCTCCACCATGACCATGCAATCCAGGATCGCAGATGTGTTCAGCAGCAAGGACACTGAGAGCCTTGTACCTATGCTACCACTCTCAGAAGATCACAAGTTTCCTACGGAATGTGAAAGGCAGGTGGCAGAAGGCCCAGGCCTTGAAGACAAAGACCTGAAGGACCACTTCCAGGAGAAGGAAGGAGTCCAAATGAAGACCCATCTTAAGAAGCACCTATCCCTGGGGAGCTCCAGGAAGGTCACCTTGGAGAGCCATGTGGAGCACTGGGAGGAGGAACTCACTTGGCAGAGGCGGAGGCAGCAGTGGCTGCAGGAGGAGGAGATGTGGCTGCAGCGGCAGAGGACATGGGCCCTGCAGGAGCAAGAGCACCAGGAGAAGCTACGGCAATGGGAGGTAGAAGCGGCTGCCAGGCACCAGCAGCAGAAACTCACCCGCCCCGGAGATGAGCTGTGGAGCCCAAGAAGGGGGGCAGAGGAGCCAAGGGAGGATGTAGAGAGGCCAATCTTCACCACCACCAGTCGGTGGAGGACCTTGGAGAAGGCAGAACAACCTCCCGGGCCTCCTCCAAGCCGGGTCCAATCTGCTCGGCAAGGGGAGAGGCCACACTTGCCCAGGTCCCCACGTACCCAGCAATCTGGCCCTGGAAACCAGAGGACCGTGAGTTCAGCTGAGTTGACCCAAATGCTGTGGGCCCACCGGGTTCCCACCAAGCCAAAGAAATCTGCCTCCTTTCCTGTCACCAGGACATCTATCCGAAGGGTGAGCCGGCCCCCTCTGCAGGACACCTCTAAGATCACCTCTAAGGAGAAGGCATACCACATGGACATGGAGGCCCAGAGGAAGAATCTGCAGCTCCTGAGTGGGGAGTTGGAGCTGGCGCTGCCGCACTACCTGCGCAGCAAGGCCCTGGAGCTCACCACCACCACCATGGAGCTGAGCGCCCGCAGGCTGCAGTTCCTGTGCCAGAAGTATGTCCTCTACAGGCGCTTCCAGAGCCTCCGGTAGGTGCCCTGCTAGCCTCCCACCCTGCTGCAATATGGGGGAGAGGATGGTGGAAGAGGATGAAGATGGGCAAGGGGGAACAGGGGACCAGCCAGGCCAGGACAAGGTCACCTGAGGGAAGGGACTAGCAAAGGCTGCCCTAAAGGTCTGGGAGATGGGGCAGTTACATATTGCTCTCCTATAGTGGGCTTTTCCTCTAAGCCCACTTCCCTCTTTCTTCCATGCTTCCCCTCACCCTGTCTATAACTCACATAATACACTCCCCACCCCACTCCCCCGCATTTGCTAGACTTGGCTTGTTTCCAGCCCAGCTCTGAGGCTCTCCACCTTATAAAACTCCCTGCTTTTCTGCCCCCTATTTTGCCCAGCTCTCATCAACCTCTTTATCTTCTTGCTCCTAGGAGTTACAGAAAACACCATCATTTTTGACCAACCAATTTGGAAAGAAAAAGAGGCCTCTCCATCCACTAAATTGCTTCTCCTCTCTTCACAGACAAGAAGTGATCAGGCACATTGGAGTCATGGAACAAATGAGGGCCACCTACAAGGTGCAGAGCCTCTATGTTTTCCTGGAAAACATTGACCGCCAGCAGAGCCTTAGGCTGCAGGCCTTGATGGACAAGCAGAAGGACCTGGAGGAGAAGCGCCGAGAGTGCCTGAGCAGCATGGTGGCCATGTTCCCCAAGGTGGGCCTCCTGCCCTGCCACCTGTGAGCGAGCTGGCACAGCCAGTAGGGAAGGGTCCAGGAAATGGGCCAGTGGGGTTTTGGGGTATGACTGGGGAGGGGAGCAGATGGGAAGAGAGGACAGGTTGAGACGTAAAGGTAAGAACTGGCCCCAGTATAAGGGAGGGCAGCTTTCCAGTCTATGCATATAGAGACAGCAAGTAAGAAGGGAACACTTCACAAAGGGCTGGAAAGAAAGGATTCCTCCGGAGTGGTGGGGGTAGCTGTGTCCTGCAGTCCTGCTTGCCTTCTACTTGGCTTCTCCACATCCTCTGCCCTGCTCTGAGCAATTGTGGTTGCCTTCTAGGCTTGGGGCACAGCTGTCATATTCACCTTGCAGGGGACTTGCTTTGCTTCTGCTAGCTTCTCCCTTGCTTCCTAGATTCCAGGTCTCTGATTTAGTAGAGGCTCCGCTAGTCACTTCTTGCAAAGGAAGGTAAATCACTCAGATCCTGGCTGGCTGAAAGCGTCTTTACTTAAGATCTACCCTCACTCCCAATGGGTAGATTGCTGACATACAGAAGTTGTGTCAGTTACTTTTGTGTAGCTGTGACCAAAATGCCTGAGAGAACAACTTAAAGGAGGAAGGATTTATTTTAGCTCAGAGTTTCAGAGTTCAGTCATGGTCACTTGGCCCCATGCACTTGGGCAGAACATCTTGGCAGTGGGGGCCTGTGGCAGAGGAGGTTCTTCATCTCAGAGTGGACAGGAGGCAGAGAGAAGGGAGGACTGGGGACCGGGTATAACCTTCAAAAGCATACCCCAGTGACCTGCTTCCTCCAGGTAGGTTCCATCTCCTAAAGTTTCGGCCACCTCTCCAAATAGCAACACCAGCTCGAAACAAGTGCTCAACACGTTTCATGTTGGAGCCATAACAGAAGTCAAGAGAGGCCCCATCTTCCTTCCCAATTGTGCAGGCACTGCTCACTGCCTTCTAGGTTCTGATGTTGCTGTTGAGACCCCAAAGTCATCCTGGGTCCTGATCCTTTGGGTTTGGCCTATTTTTATTCTCTGAGAGTTGACAGGCTCTCTTTCTCTCTTCCTTGTTTCATAATATTATAGTGACATGCCTGAAGTGGGCCTATTTTTATATACTTTATTGAGCAGGTAGACACCATTTTAGTTTTGAAATGTAAATCCTTTAGCTCTGGCACATTTTCTCAAATTATAGATTAGACAGGCAGTTCTCCAAGTGTGGTCTGCTCATCCCTCGGGATCCTCTAGACCTTTACAAAGACTCCATGAGATCAAAATTATTTATTAATTTATGAGTTTTTACTTTTTTTTTTTTTTGCTTTAAAAGAAAAAACAAAACTGGAGGCAGTGCTGAGGACTGAACCCAGGGCCCTATGCATGCTAAATAAGCCCTCTATCACTAAGCTACAACCCCAGGCCTTTATTTATTTATAAAAAAAAATTATTGTGTGTATTTAAGGTACACAACATGATGTAATAAGACATAGAAATATATACGTTAAAATGGTTACCATATTGAAACAAATTAACATCCATCATCTAATTATTCATTTTCCCTCCTGTGGTAAGAGCAGCTATAATCTACCCATTGGGAAAAATACTAAATACAATCTACTATTATTAACTATAGTCCTTATGTTGTACTTTAGAATTTTGGACTTGTTCATCAGACATATTTTCTACTTTGTATTCTTTCTCCTACCTACCTCATCTCCCTATTTCCTGCCCCATTCCCCAACTCTGGTAATCACTAGTTTATTTGACCTTCTTTTTTCAAGATTCCACATATAAATGTGAGATCATGTAATATTTTTCTTTCTGTGATTGTTTTATTTCACTTTGCATAATGTTCTCCAGGTGTATGCATGTGGCAAATGGCAGGATCTCCTCTTTTTGGGTGGCTCAGAGGTAGAACACTTGCCTACTATGTGCAAGGCCCTCGGTTCAATCCGCAGCATAACACACACAAACACATGCACCCACGTGTGTGTGCACGCACACACACACACGAATAGTTTTCTTTTAAAGCCTGAATAATATTACATTAGACAACACACACACACCCGACACAGTTTCTTTATCCATTCATCCAGTGATGGACACCTATGTTTTTGTTTTTGCTTTTGAGAAAGGGTCTCTCTGCATAGCTCAGGCTAGCCTCAAACTTGCTATGCAACCCCAGGGTGGCCTTGAACGCATGATCCTTCTGCCTCTGCCACCTGAGTGCCGGGATTAGAAGTGTGCAGCCATACCCTGCTGTTTCCACATCTTGCCTATTGTCAATAATGTTACAGTGAACATGGGAGTGGAGATATGCTTATGAAGTGGTTATTTCATTTCCATTGGGTATACCAAGAGGAAAGAATGCAATGCCATATAGTAATTCTAGTTTTAATTTAGGAACTTCCATACTATTTTCTATAATGGCTACACCAATCTATATTCCCACTAGCAGTGTTCAAGGACTCCCTTTTGTCCACACCACTGCTGGATCTCTTATCTGATAATAACTATCACAACAATAATATGTATGGAGTGATATTTCATTGTTGCTTTAATTTGCATTTCCCTGATAATGGGTGATGTTGGGTACCTTTTCATATAACTACAGGCCATTTTTTGTCTTAGATAAATGTTTACTTAAGTCCTTTGCCCATTTTTAAATCAGGTTGTAGGTTTTCATGATATTAAGTTATAAAACTAGTTCTATGCTAATAAGACTGTACCTGATTTTTTCACCCTGTGGACATTTGCATTGATGATGTAAAAGCAATAGTGGGTGAAACTGCTACCACATTGGTGAGAATCAAGCCAGTAGCATCAAAATGGATTAGGGGTTGCTATATTTTTCTCCACTGCACACTCATTTAAAAAGCAAGCAAACAAACAAACAAGCAGGCAGTTTCACTAAGGTATGTAAGATGTTTTATTTGTGAATTTTAGATGAAGCAGTAAAAGTTATTAATATCAACCTTTTGTATGTTTTTAATGTTTCTAAGTAAAGTGAGAAATACTCACAAAGCACTTCTGTTACATATCAAAATATTAGAGCTGTCTCAAGGAAAAGTCATTTTGTGGATTGCAAACTGAACCACCCACATTTTGTGTGTATGTGTGTGTATGTGGTACTGAGGGTTGAACCCAGGGCCTCGTATTTGCATCCCTTGTAAGTGCTATACCATTGAGCTGCATCCCCAGCCCATTATTTTCCTTTTTGGGACAGGGTCTCGCTAAATTATGCAGACTGCCTCTGATCTCGAACTTATGATCCTCCTGCCTCTGCCTCCTGAGTCGCTGGGGTTACAGGCATGTGCCACTGTGCCCAGCTGAACCACCCACTTTTTTATCAAGCATAATTTTTACTTGAAAGAAGGGCTGACAGGAAGACTGTGGCATTTGGCAGGTAGTTTCCCAAAAGTGAATGAGGCAGGTTTGTTTTTAAAAAGTAAATAATAAACAGCTAACAATATTACCTGCTATTGTTGGTAGAATTTCAGCTTTCAAGAGAAAATTCAGGATTTTGGAAAACTATTCACCATCCTAAGCCTAAGGCACTCCCAGTATTTAAGTCTGCCTGATGAAATTGGTGATGATATTAACAAATGTGATTTTTTGGCTACTGCATGGTGAAATGTGTCATCATTTGGAAGAGATGCATTTCTCAATGACTCAGTATCTTCCAGGAAACCAAATACATGATATTACAAAATTATGCATTTATGAAGATTTATTCTGGTTCCAGGATAGAATGACACATTTTAACCAAACATAGTATGAAACATTCACTGATATGGTTCAGATTGTACATTGCAACTAACCCTTAAAAAATTGCTAAATGTGGAGTTCTAGTGTTGCCTCAAAGAAAAATATCCACAATTGTCTGAAAAGACTATGACAATATTCCTCCCTTGTCTAGTTACATATCCAGTGAGGCTTGCTTTCCTTCAAATACATCAACTGAAACAGTAAAATGCAACAGATAAAGAGCAGGAGGTAGATCTGAGATTCCTACTGTCTTCCAGTCAGCTGGGCATTTAATGAACTTTCAAGAAATGTAAAACAACACCACTTATCCACTAAATTTATTTTGGTTTTGAAAATAGTTATTTTTCATAAGCATATTTTATTTACATCAACAGGTAATAGATTTATTATTGTGGTTCTTTAAAGAATTAATAAATATTTTCAAATTTTCTGTTTGGATGTCTAACACAGTAAACATGGATAGCCCTGCAGGATCCTTAATAATTATTATTATTAGTTTTTTGTTTTGTTTTGTTTGTTGTAGTACTTGCAGGCTGAACCCAGGGCCTTACATGCATACTTTGCAAGTGCTCTCTCACTGAGCTGCATCCACGGCCCACTTTTTTATCTTGAAACAGGGTCTCATTAACATCCTTCCTCTGCCTCCCAAGTTTGCTAGGATCATAGGCGTGTGCCACAATGCCCTGGCTGATCTTAATAATTTTTATAATCCTTTTTTTGTGTGTATATGGTGAAAACATTTTTGTTGGGATTGAATGCAGAGCCTCACTCATACTAGGCAAGCACTCTACCACTAAGCTACATCCCTTGCCCACTCAATAATTTGTAAGAGTATAAAGAGTATAAAATGCATAAGTATATTCAATAACTTTCTTTCCTTCATTTTCCTTGCTTTTTCTTTTTAAAATGCCTGTTATTCAGACACTAGAACTTCTAAACAGATTATCCAATTTTCTTATCTTTTCATTTTGCCTCTACTTTCTGGGATAGTTCATCAATTTAATTTCCGAGTTCGTTTACAGAGTTTTTCATTTTTGCTATCCTATTTATAATTTCTGGGCTGGGGTCTAGATCCATGGCAAAGCACTGCTCCACACTCTTTGAGGACTTGGGTTCAATCCCCAGCACCACACACAAGGGAAAAGGACATGGCAATCCACTCCCAAAGCAATCCTGAAATAATTAGCCATTGAAAACCATATGAAGGTTGCTATGAGTAGGACCTGACTCAATAGCACCTAACAACAGTTATAATTTCTAAGAATTCTTTCTTATCCTTCATTTAAAAAAATAATATCATGTCCCTCATTTCTTAGGTATAATATTTTCTCTTGCCACTTTGAGAATGTTAAAAATAGTTTGGGGAAGTTTTCATATCCTGACATAGTTTCAGTGTCCTCCAAATTGTTTTTTTCTATTGTTTTGGTCTCCATCTTTCAAGTTAGTCTTTCTCTCCTTCCTCCCTTTCTTTCTTCTTCTTCCTTCCTTCCTCCCTCCCTTCCTTCCTTCCTATTTCAAAATGAAAAATATAAAAGGGGCTGGGGTACAGCTCAGTGTATAGCAGTTGCAAAGTATGTGTGAGATCCTGGGATCAATCCCCAAGTGCTGCAATGAATAAATAAATTAAATAAATAAGTAAATAAATAAATAAATAAAAATAAATAAATAAAACTAATGAAGGTTTGAGTTCCTCTTCAGGGTCTTTCTACAGGCTGCCTGGGGTATGCACACATGCATGGTGGCTGGCTTCCTCCGCAGGTATTAATCCAAGAAGCCAAGGTACAGCTGTAATCCTTACAATGACACAACCGTGGAAGTCACGCACCATCACCTCTGCCATTCTCTCTAGGTCCCTGGGCCAGCCAAATTCCATTTGGAAGGAGACTACTCAGGGTAGGAATTCCAGGGGCCAGCATGCTTGTGGGCTGTTTTGGAGGCAGGCTACCACACTGGGCTGAGCTGTTTTCACTGGGGAACCTCCAAGCTTCTCATTTTAGGGTCTCTTCTTGTCAGATTTTTCAGTGAAAAAGTTTCTAGTCGTCTGTATGAAGGGTGTTTGCCTGGATGAGGTTCAAGTAGAGAAAATTAGGTTTTGGGGAGAGGAAGTCTTTAACCTTCAAATTGTAAACTTTCACTTACTACCCTTGTCTTCAGGATCTTACCCTGCTCTCAACTCTGCTTAGTGTTCATTCCAGAGAACCTATCTCACCCTTTCCAGAAGATATGCTTCATAAACAGACTTTGATGTAATCTTCTGCTTTTTTTTTTTTTTTTTTTTTTGTGGTACTGAGGGTTAAACCCAGGGCCTCATGCTTACATGCTCTGCAAGTGCTGGACCACTGAGCTGTACACCCAGCCCATTTTTTTTACTTTTTGAGACAGGGTCTCACTAAGTTACACAGACTGCCTCTGGTTTCGAACTTGCGATCCTCCTACCTCTGCCTCCCAAGCCGCTGGGATTACAGGTGTGTGCCACTGCGCCCAGCTCAATCTCCTGCTTTTACAGTAATGAGGGTTGAACTCAGGGCCTTGTGCATGCTAGTCAAGTGCTCTATCACAGCCTCTTTTATTTTTTGAGACAGGATCTCACTAAATTACACAGGCTGCCTCTGGCCTCAAACTCTTGATCTTCGAGCCTTTGCCTCCTAAATTACTAGGATTACAAGAGCACCTGGCTAATCTCCTACTTTTGCTGTCATCTTTCATGGGACCCGGTGCCCACAATTCTTGAGCTTTTTTGGTCATCCTTCACTAAGAATTTGGCTGTTTCTGGGCTTTTCCTGTCATTGGCTTAGGAATCTGCTTGCTCAGGTCCATTAAGTGAGTTTCCATTTATCCTTTTGATTCCAGCATCCAAAATTTTTGGCTGTTGTCTCTTTGTTCTTATGGGATCATGCCTTTTATGGAGTGGAGGTCAGCTTTATTGAAGTATAATTCACCTTCAGTAAAATTCACCAATATTAAGTGTACAATTTGGAGAGTTTTGACAAATGCATACAGATGTATGAATCACCACAACACTAATGACTTAGAATATTTTCCACACCCCCATAAAGATCTCTTATGTGCCTTTACAGTCAGTCTTGTCCTTTCATGCTCTGGCAAACCCTGATCTGCTTTCTATAATTTAACCTTTTCTAGAATTTCACATAAATGGAATCACGGAGCTCTCTGCTTATTATAAGGCTGTGTGCACCAGCAGGGCATTCCTTTTTATTATAGAGTAATACCCAATTGTATGGACATTTGGATTGTTTCTAGTTTGAAGTTATTATGATTAAAGTCAGGCTGGGGTTTAGCTCAGTTCATAGAGTGCTGCTCTGCACTTTCTGAGGACCTGGGTTCAACCCCCAGCACCACAAAAATGGGAAAAGGATATGGCAGTCCACTCACAAAAATAATCCTGAAGTAATCAGCCATTGAAAACTCTATGAGGGTCACTATGAGTCAGACCCAACTCGATGGCACCTAACAACAACAATGAATGAAGTTGGTATGCCAGTAGCAATAAAGTCTTTATGTGGGCTTGTCATTTCTCTTTGGTAAATGCCTAAGAATAGAGTTTCTGGGTCATATGATAAGTGTATATTTATAAGAAACAGTCAAACCATTTTCTGACGTGATTGTGCTGTTTTGCATTCCCACAAGCAATAAACAAGAGCTTCTGTTGTTCCACATCCTTGTCAACACTTGGTATTATTAGTCTTTTGAATTTTAGCCATCCTGGAGGATGTGTAGTAGTATCTTATGATGTTTTTTTCTTTCTTTCTTTCTTTGTTTAGATGAGGTCTTGTTGTGTAGCCCAGGTTGGTCTGGAACTCTCCATTGTAGCCTAAACTGGCCTTGAACTGGCAATCCTGCCTTAGGGATTACAAATGGGCACCACTATACACAGCAGCCTATGGTGTTTTTTTTGTTTGTTTGTTTTGTTTTTTTTGTGTGTGTGTGGTACTAGGGTTTGAACCCAGGGCCTCGCACTTGCATGCTTTACAAGTGCTGGACCACTGAGCTGCGCTCCCAGCCCTTTTTTTTTTTTTTTTTTTTTTTTTTTTTTTTTTTTTTTTTTTTTTTTTTTTTTTTTTTTTTTTTTTTTTTTACTTTTTGAGACAGGGTCTCACTAAGTTACACAGACTGCCACCTATGGTCTTGAACTTGTGATCCTCCTGCCTCCACCTCCCGAGCCACTCTTATGGTGGTTTTAATATGTACTTCCCTAATGATTAATAATGTGAGCATCTTTCATGTGCTCTCTTACCATCTGTTTATTTTCTTTGGTGAAGTGTCTATATTATTGGGTTGTGTGAGTTCTTCATATACTCTGAATGGAAGTCCTTTATCAGACATGTGTTTTGTGAATATTGTCTTTCAGTCTGTGCCATGCCTTTTCATTTATTTAACAATGCCTTTTGAAGAGAAAAAGATCTTAATTTTATGAAGTCTAATTTGGCAACTTTTTCTTCCATAGATCATATATTTTATGTCCTACTTTTTTACTTTTTATTTATTTATGTATTTATTTGAGTCAGGGTCTCACTATATAGCCCAAGGCTGGCCTCCAACTCACAATATAGCTCAGGCTATTCTTGAGCCCTCAAACCTCCTGCCTTAGCCTCCCAAGTGCTGGTAGTACAGGTGTGTAGCACCATGCATAGCTTATGTTCTATTAAAAAAAAAATACAGAGCATGCCAAAATATGTATACATATCTTGGGAAAAAAATTTTCTATTTTGCTGATTTAAGAATGCATCATGTTTGTTCTGATGTGATAGCAGAACTATAATCCAGAATGTCATACTATATATTGCTACCATAATTTAATTCAATTTCAAAAAGTAATACATAGATAACATCTCTTAAAATGTGTAAGCATATTTGGCACCCCAGGATTTCATTAAACCCAAGATCACATAATTTTTCTCATGTTTTCTTTTAGTAGTTTTAGTAGTTTTATAATTTTACTCTTACATTGTAGTCTCTGATCCATTCTGAATTTTTGTCTATGGTGTGAAATTTTGTTGCTATGAGTCAGAACCAACTTGACTGCACCTAACAACAAATGGTGTGAAATAAGAGTTTCTGTTGTTTATTTTCTGTCTTTTTTTGGAGGGGGAGATCGCCCATTGTTCCAGCACAATTTTTTAAAAAGATTACCCCTTTCCCATTAAATTGCCATGGGACTTTGTAAAAATCAATTGATCGCACATGTGGTTCTCTTCCTAGAATTTCTACTCTGTTTCTTTGATTTGTATGTCTATGCTTCTGCCAAGACCACATTGTCTACATAACTTCAGGGTTTTTGTTTTGTTTGTTTTGTTTTGTTTTGAGACAGGGTTTTGCTATGTAGCCCAGGCTGGCTGGGAGCTCCCAAACCCCCTGCCTCAGCCTTCTGAGTGCTGGGATTACAGGTGTGTGCCACTATGCCCAGATACAACTTCAGTTTTATCATATTTGAAAGCAGATAATGTAAATTTTCTAGCTTTGTTTTTCTTTGTCAGAAATGGTTTGTATATTCCTGGTCACAGTCCATACAATTTTAGCATCAGTTTGTCAGTCTGGATCAAAAAAAGCCTGCTTGAATTTTTATTGAAACTACAGATCAGTTTTGAGAGAAATGACTTTTATTTTTGTTTATTTGTTGTTTTGCAATACTAGGGACCTGAACCTAGGGCCTCATGCATGCTTTGCAAGCACTTTTTTTTACTTTTTATTTTGAGGGAGGGGCTTACTAAATCACACAGTTTGCCTCTGCCCACAAATTTGTGATCCTCCTACTTCTACCTCCTGAATCACTGGAATTCCAGGTGTGTGCCACCACATCCAGCTTATTTCAGTTTTATAAATCTGTGCTCCAAGTACTTTGAAACTCTGTAATTAGGTGCATACTCATTTAAGATTGTTATTTACTCTGGAAAATGTGGCATCTTATCCTCACGAAATGGCTCTCATTATCCCCAGTTATATTCCTTGTTCTTAAATCTACATTGATATTGATAGACACTCCAGCTTTCTTTTCTTTTATTCATTTATTTTTATTTTTCCTTGCTTTTACTTTGTTTTGTTTTGTTTTTTGTTTTAGGCAGGATCTTGCTAGGTAGCTTCAACTAGCCTGGAATTTGTGATCCTCTTATCTCAGTCTCACAAGTGCTATAATCTCAAGGGATTATAGGCCTGTGGCTCCATGTCTAATTCTTTCTTTCACTTTTTTTTTTTTTTTTTGGGGGGGGGTACTGAGGGTTGACCCCAGGGCCTCATGCTTGTGTGTTTTGCAAGTGCCGGACCACTGAGATGCACTCCAAGAGCATTTTTTTTTTTTTTTTTTTTTGAGACAGGGTCTCCCTAAATTATGCAGACGGCCTTGAGTCTCAAATTTGTGATCCTCCCGCCTCCACCTCCAGAGCTGCTGGGATTACAGGCATGCACAACCATGGCTGGCTCTTTCTTTCACTTTTATACTGTGTCTCCATATTTAAAATTTCGGGGAGAGGAGTGTTTGCTTTTTGTAGTACTAGGGGTTGAATCCAGGGCCTTGAGGATGCTAGGCAAGTGCTCTATGACTCAGCTGCACTCTCAGCCCCCTTTTCATTTTTTATTTTGAGACTGGGTCTTGCTGAGTTGCACAGGCTGCCTTTGGCCTCTAACTTTTGATCCTCCTGCATCAGCCTCCAGAGTCACCGGGAATACAGGTGTGTACCA
The DNA here is from genome assembly GCA_007922755.1 of Pedetes capensis. Taxonomy (NCBI): domain Eukaryota; kingdom Metazoa; phylum Chordata; class Mammalia; order Rodentia; family Pedetidae; genus Pedetes; species Pedetes capensis. The sequence goes on along the minus strand of VMDO01003374.1, from coordinate 112,798 downwards.
TAGTACCAGTCTTAAATTAGCTTTTTAATTGGTATTTTGTAGTTGAACCTTTTTTTTTTTTTTTTTTTTTTATTTAATGCAGTCTGTTGATCTCTGTCTTTTATTTGGAGGTTTTAGACTAGAGGTCCCCAACTCCCTGGGCCACATACCAGCTCGACTGTTAGAAACCAGGCCCCATAGCAGGAGGTGAACAATAGTTGAGTGAGCAAACTTCATCTGTATTTACAGCCACTCCCCATCACTTGCATTACTACCTGAACTCCACCTCCAGTCCATGGAAAAATTGTCTTCTATGAAACCAGTCCCTGATGCCAAAGAGTTTGGGGACTGCTGTTTTAGATCATTTGCATTTGATATGATTATCGACATGTTGTTGTTGTTGTTAGGTGCCATCGAGTCGGTATCTGACTCATAGCGACCCTTATAGGGTTTTCAATGGCAGATTGTTTCGGGATTGCCTTGGGAGTGGATTGCCACATCCTTCTCCCATTTTGTGGTGCTGGGAATTAAACTCGGGACCTCAGAGACTGCAGAGCAGTGCTCTACCAACTGAGCTAAATCCCAGCCCTGATTATCAACATGGTTGATTTTAAATCTACAATTTGCTCTTCATTCCTATTTGTCCCATCTTTCTTGGTCCTTTTTTCCTTTTTTCTTGACTTTTTGGGGGGAATAATTTAGGGGATTTTTTGTTTACTTGTTTTGTTTTGTTTTTTTGAGACAAGGTCGTGCTATGTAACACTTGCTGGCCTGGAACTCACTATGTAGCGTTGGCCGGCCTTGAACTTGTGATTCACTTGCCTCAGCTTCCCAAGGCTAGGACTGCAGGTATGTGCCATTGCACCCAGGCTGTGATTTAGTGGTTTGTTTTGTTTTGAGGTACTGGTGGGTGGAACCCAGGGCTTTGTGCATATTTTGCAAGCACTCTACCAATGAGCTACACCCCTAGCCCATTTTTAAAATTTTTTTCTTGAGACAAGGTCTTGCTAAATTATGGATTCTGCCTCTGGCCTCGAATTTGCAATTCTCCTGCCTCTGCCTCCTGAGTTGATGGGATTATAGGCGTGTGCCATGGTGTCCAGCTAATTTAGGTTTTTTTAAAAAAATAATTTCATTTTGTTGGCATATTACCTATGTATCTTTGGGGTTTTTTGTTGTTGTTCTTGGTGCTGGTGGTGGTGCTGGGGACCAAACCCAAGGCCTCATGCATGCTAGGCACACATTCTACCACTGACCTACACCCCTACCCAGCTCCTGTTTTTTTAATGGTTGCTCTAGGGTTTAAATTATAAATCTTTAACTTATCATGGTCTATCTTTCCTTGGTTTCATATTATATCACTTCATGTATAAGAGCTTTATACAATATACATCCATTTCCTCCCTCCTGGCTTCTGTCCTATTGTTGTGATACATTTTGTCTCCATACATGTTATAAATCCTCAACACACTGTTCTAACTTTTTCTTTAAACTGTTAATAATCTATGTTTACCCATGTGTTTACCATTTACAGTGCTCTTTATTCTTTTGTGTAGATCCAAATTCATATCTGGCATATGAATTCCATACCTGGCAATCCTTCTACCTGGAGGATTTCCTTTAACATTTCTCACAGTGTTCATCTACCGGTGATGAATTCAGTTTTGGCATGTGTGCTTGGGGTGTGTATTTGTTTGCCTGCTTGTTTTGTTTTTTGAGAGAGTCTTACTATTAACCCAAGTTGTCCTCAAACTCATGATCATCCTGCTTCAGCTTCCCGAGTGTTGGGATTTTAAGCATGAACCACCACATCTGGCTGTTTGGTATGTCTAAAAAAGGAGCATTTAGCTTTCATAACTAGGTGTAGTGGCTAGGCACATACCTGTAATCCCACCAGTCAGAAGGCTGAGGCAGGAGGATCAACTCAAGTTTGAGGCCAGCCTGGTCTACATATCGAGTTCCAGGCCAGCCTTGACTACACAGTGAGGCTCTGACTCAACAAACAAACAAACAAACAAACAAGAAAGGAAGTATTTAGCTTTCAGTTTTGAAAGACATTTTTGCCAGATATAGAATTCTAGGTGACAGGGAGTTTGTTTGTTGTTTTGTTTTTGTTTTTTGTTTTTTTCCTGTACTCATTCCAGTGATGTGAGCCCTAAGGACTATCCCACCTATTCTTGCCTAGCAGTTCTTCCTCCCGTCTTGGTGGTTCCTCACATGCCTATCCTCAATCTCTTGAGGAGCCCCCTTTGGAGTTTCCTCAAGGTATTGTTTCCTCCTCATTATCACTCTGCTTTGCAAATCCTGATCACCTGGTTGGTTGTTAGGTGCTGGCAAGACAGGTCTGACTCATAGCAACCCATGTACAAAAGAGTGAAACACTACCCAACACTGTGCCATGCACAAGATCACTTTTTGGCTTCCCTGAATGCTAAACAAACACAGTCTCCTCTACCCAAAGACTACCAGGCTCTGCTTACTGGCCTGCGCTGCAGCCTTGACACTGTCTCACTTGATTCCTTTTTCTTGGGGGTCACAGACCTGTACTGCCTGTTGTTCGAATGTCTGAAATCATTGTTTTATACATTTTGTTTGGCCTTTTAATTGATGAGGGTAGAAACGTAAACTAGTCTCTGTTATTCCATTATTACCAGTTTATGCCTTCAAAAAAACCCAAAACAAACAAAAAATCTGTACTCTTAGCATTCACTTTTAATGTTAAGTTCCAAGGATTCTTACTGCTGTTGTTGTTGTTAGGTGCTGTTGAGTCGTGTCCAACTCATAGTGACCCTCATAGGGTTTTCAATGGCTGATTGTCTTGAGAGTGGACTGCCACATCCTTCTCCCACTTTTGCAGTACTGCGGATAGAATGCAGGTCCTCAGAAAGTGCAGAACAGCACTCTACCTACTAAACTAAACCCCAGCCCAAGGATTCTTATTAGATGGCAGTTACTTATTCAGTGAACAACTTGTGGTAAGTACTTGCATTCTTGTACCCATTGCCCATGGATTAGAAACCACTGGTCTAGGCCAACAGAATTGAAAGGCTCCCTCTCTATACTTAGGGCCTCTCCTCATCTTTTCCACATCCTTGCTGAGAACCCATATCTTCCACCTGGAAACTGACACTAGGAAGAACCTTGCTCTTTAAAACCCACCCACTTTTCCTTGCAGAATTCATCAAGGCAACCATTCAAAATGTGCAGAACTAGTCCTAGCATTCATATATCAAGTGTATCCCAAACAAATCCCAAGGTACTATGTGACCCAGTTTTGCCACTGTATCTCATTCACAGAAAGAAGTCTCAGCAACCAAAAACTTGAAAAAGTAATGCCCCTTGGCACATGAAAGGCCGTGGGTTTGATCCCCAGTACCACAAACAAAATAAAACAAAACAAAAGTAACCTCAGGCAGGTGCAGTGGCTTATGCCTATAATCCTAGCGACTTGGGAGGTGGAAGCAGGAGGATTGAAGGTTCAATGCCAGAGGCAGCCTGTATAACTTCACAAGACCCTGTGTCACGATAAAGAATAAAAAATGGGCAGGGGGTACAACCCAGTGGTAGAGCACTTACAAAGTATGTATGAGGCCCTGGGTTCAACCCAAGTACCACACAAAAAAAGTAACCTCAATCTTTAATTGGATTGCTCATATCACTAAAGTGAGTCCAATTTATAGTCCATAGTAATATTTTTTTTGCTCTTAACTTCTTCCTCTCTGATTTGCCCATATCCAGAAAATCTCTTTAAACTTCAAAATATTCTGGCTGACATCCAAACTTTCTTTTCTTTTGATCTAAATAAGTGATTACTAATCTATGGCCCATAGATTCTTGAGGGACAATGAATACATGTACATACCACTGATTCTCTATATAGTGAATTATCAAGAAAGAGTAAACCTATTATTAATGGGAATCCTTGAAACTTCTGACATTTGAAATGGATCCAAAATACTACAGAATTTTTTTTTTAAAAGAAAAACCAAAACCCATAAGGTCAAAGAGATAATAGCTAAAATTTTGGGATAATGGAATCAAAGACTCCTACCTCCTCTTCTTTTGGTTCTTTTTTATATACAATCATACACTATATAACAATGTTTCTGTCAATAATGGATCAGATATATGACAGTGGTCCCCTATGATTATAATGGAGCTGAAAAATTCCTATCACCCTGTGGGTATCATAATGCCATAACACAAGGCATTACTCATGTTTGTGGTGATGCTGGCGTAAACAAACATGTTACCAGCCGGGTGTAGTGGCGTATGCCTATAATCCCAGTGACTTGGGAGGCTGAGGCAGGAGGATCACAAGTTCGAGACCAGAGGCAGTCTGCATAATTTAGTAACACCCTGTCTCAAATAGTAAAAAAATGGGCTGGGCGTGCAGCTCAGTGGCACAGCACTTGCAAAGCACGCATGCATGAGGTTCTGAGTTCAAACCCTAGTAACACACACACACACACACACACACACACACACACACACACACAAAAGAAAACAAAAGAAAGAAAGAAAAAGAAAAGAAACAAACCTGTTACTGTTGCCTGTGCTGTTAGTTGCATAAAAGCATAATTATATGTGTTATTTACTATACTTGTTTTGTTTTGTTTTTGAGACAGTCTCATTATGTAGCCCAGGCTGGCCTGAAATTCACTCAAACTTAGAATTCTCCTGCCTCTGCTTCCAAAGTGCTGGGATTATAAGGCTATGCCACTATGCCTGTCAGTGTAACCCTTTGTTGTTGTTGTTGTTGTTGTTGTTGTTTTGTTTTGATGGAACTAGGGATTGAATCCAGGGTCTCACACATGCTACTTTCTACCACTGAGCCTATTTATTATTTTTTTCATTTTTTATCATTAGAGTGTACTCCTCCTTTTTCTAAAGTAAGAATTTACTGTAAAACGGTATGCTGTGTTACACTGATGGCAGCCTCATACACTTCATTTTTACTTTGTCTCTTGATTGCACCAAGTGGAGCACCAATTGATCGGCCTACACCATTGAGGTCTGTACAGTACATTCTGATATGTCCACGATGATGATGTTGCCTCATGTTACACTTCACAGTGTGCATCCTGTTATTAAGCAATGCATGATTATATAGAGATTTAGCTTCTCTGACTACTTTTAGGGTTTTTTTTTTTTTAATCACTACTGTTTTATCCATTCCTAGATTCTTTTCTCTCTTCTCTCTCTCTCTCTCTCTCTCTCTCTCTCTCTCTCTCTCTCTCTCTATCTCTCTCTCTCTCTCTCTCTCTCTTTTGCAGTACTAGGGGTACCCAGGGCCTCCCGCTTGCATACTTTGCAAGTGCTGGGCCACTGACTGCACCCCAGCCCTTTGAGACAGGGTCTCACTAAGTTACACAGACTGCCCCTAGTCTCAAACTTACAATCCTCCTGCCTCCACCTTCCAAGCTGCTGGGATTACAGGCGTGCACCACTGCACCTGGCCATTCCCAGATTCTCTATAACAAAAGAGAAAGTGGGAACTAACCCAGGAAATAAGAATTCCTACCCTTTGGGAACATCAAGAATTTTGCCCCTATTATACAAGCACTGAATTTATATCCCTGTCTGTCTCTTACATGGCAGGACCAGCCCTGTGTACTCGCCATGAGACCTTTCCTTGCCAGACCCTTGATTCCAAATTCTCCAGACACGTCTGTGGGATAAGGAGCCCTCAGCTCTGGATCTGAGGCTTGGAAAGACTTGGAAGAGGGCTAGTTTCAGATGCTACTATTGTTTCCTCAGCCACTATGGGCAGAGAAAACACAAGTGCTGGCATGTTCCATGACGGGGATCACCAGCAGCTTGGAGGGATTGAGGAATCCTGCGGCAGTGACTCAGAACTGCTGGGATCTGCCCTGGGGTTGGGTAGGAAGTGTTGCCACTGAGTCCTGAGTAGCAGTGGCCTGAATGTGAGGGAGGCAGTGGGCTGAGGAATTCAGTGCTGGCCTCAGGCAGTGGGAAGAGCCTTGGCCAGGGAGGTTTTTCCCAATTTAGTAGGTATCATCTGATAGCAGTCCTGATAATCTCCTGTAGTTGACTTGTCTTGCTAAATTGGTTTTGGGGTAGAGAAGGAACAGGATCATATGATAATTCTTTGGTGGTTATAAGGTTTCCTCTAGTACCTTGCCCAGCGACCAGGTTGGGTCTGGGTGTAAAGCTGCTCTAGGTACTCCAGATACCATCTGGCCCCCTGCCATGACTGGCTGTTACATATTTCACTGCACTGTCTGCCTTTAATTTTCTTCCTTCTGTTTTGGCCATTGTCCAGATTCTTTACAACAAAGGAAAAAAAACAAAAAACAAAAAAACAAAAAACAGGAGCTAACCCAGCAAATAAGGACTAAAGGAATTTCTGGGAAAGGTGTGATTTGCTGGGGTCTCAGGGTTTCTAATTGGAGGGATTCCCTGGGCCTTACCTGCTCTGCTCAGCCCTGAGCCCCACAGGGGCATGGACAGCAGGGCAAGGCCTCCTCCTGCCCTGATGCCCTCTGCTGGTTCCTCTAGCTCCAGCTGGAGTGGAATGTCCATCTGAATATCCCTGTGGTCACCACCCCAAAGCCAAGCAAATGCAAGTCACCGCCAGTCTTACTCCGGCGCATCCACTCCAGTGTCCCCACTTACAAGCAGTCCTTTCCATCTAAGCACCGGGAATGTGTACCCTTGCACATGGCCAGGTAGGTACATCCAGCTGGTTGGGGGGGGAGGCAGGAAGCAGGGCAGCTAGCCTGAGGAGGCAGGCAGCAAGGCAAGGGCACAGATAGGCAAAGGTCACTGCACAGGCTACAAGGTATCTGTCTTCTCAGCTGCCCTGCCTAACTCTGGCACACTGACCTAGACGTGTAGTGTGTGTGGCGAGGTGTAGGCTTCAAGGGCTATTCTGAGTGAGTGTCTCAACCTATGCATCTGGAAGACTCTGACAACCCACAGCTGAAAACTTACAACCATCTCTACTGTGAACATTAACCCAACATCTGCCATTGATCTATCCATATAAACGAGCTTGATCCCTCCCACTGTGTGATCCCCAACCTCAGAGACATTGTGAGCCTCTGGCAGCCAGAAAGACCCACACTCACACCCACCAGCATGGCCTCGTTCAGGGCCTCAGCCTGGAAGCACAGACCCTAAGAACCCCTTCCAGTAGCTCCTCAGCAGAGAAGCCCAAGCAAGTGAGATGTAGAGCCCACGGTGGGGAGGGGAGGGATGACAGGGAAGACAGTGACAAACTCTATTTGAGAAGGGAAGAACACAAGGCCCAGCACCTTGGCTTTTGTGGCCCTGAAGAGCTTGTGGCTTCTTGGCCTCTCTTACTGTTTATTTGACATTTTCTGCATCCTCCCACTCCTAGACAACAGGGGAACCAGATGGAGGCTGTGTGGAAGACTGATGTGGCCTCCTCTAGTCACCCAATAGAAAAGAAGACTCCTGCCAGCCTGCCCTGGGACCAGCTGGGGGGACACCCAGATATCCCCCGGCTGTTGGCAGTGGATGAACATTCCTCCTGCTGCAGAAGCCTGATGTCTCTCAAGACCCGGTAAGGTGCAAGCCCAGGTGCTTAACCTGGATTCAGGGAGACCTACCCACCAAAGGCACACTGTCCCTGTCCCACAACAATCCAGCAGTCCAAACATCAGTCATGGCTTTAGTTATCGGAGCATATCAGATAAGAAACGCTAACCTGCCTCATCCCATCAGCTTGCATCCTTAGGCCAACACAACTTCATTGTTCTCAAAGTACTTTCCACAGTGCTCAGACGATAGTACAGGGATTTTCCTTCACACTTGTTTCCTGGAGGCCTATCCTTAATTTCTCAGGAGCCCTATTTTGTTCTTGGGCCAGGCATTCTCAGGGAAAGCCGGGTGGAGGAATGGAGAGATTGAAGGAAACCATGAACCAATCACATGACAAACTTGAAACTTGGGCCTGGGCCTATCTTTGTCATTTTCATTTCCTCTCTGCCTTCAAGAACTGCCCTTGGGAAGAGAAGCTGAGGGAAGAGTAGCAGGATCTAGTAGGCCAGCAGGAGGCTCTCTGGTTAGAACTGGTTCAGCTCTCCTTTGCCTCTCTTGGCTTGGAGATGTCATTATTGAAGTCTTAAGGCTCTTTCAAGGGGCCTTTCCAGATTATCCATCCCATCTGCCCCATGTGGCCCTGGCCTTGTCCCAGCTAAATATTTCTGACACTGAAAGGGTTCTGATGGTACCAGTCCAACCCAACCCAACCAGAACCAAGAGCTATAAAATGTTAGTGCTGCCCCTTCCTTCCAAAGGGGACTTGGGTAAGACAGGGTGGCAGAGGAAAATCAGAGAAAGCCAGACCCTGGCTTTGCTTCTGCTCTGAAATGGTCCTGATTATCTCAGGTGGACACCAGCATGACAGCCCACCTCGTGCAGATATCTAGTGTTCAGTTACAGAAGCCTTCCCAAGACGAGGATGTGTTGATTTGGATATACATACATACATACATACATACATACATACATACATATATACATATATACATATATACATATATATATCAGAGTGTAGAATAACCAAAATACCACTGTGGGAGAACTCAGGAACCCACAAGTCATTAGTGGCCTGCCTGGCTGAGGTCCTCCCATTGTGGTATCTCCACTCTGCAAGTTCCTTCTGTGTCTCTTCCCTGTGCCCCTGCCAGGGCCTAGGCTCTGCACATATTCTGTGGAAACCTGAGGCCAGACCCTTCTTTCTCCCTGACACCACACAGAAATGTATGCATAAATATCCAGTATACACACTGCACTTGACCCCAAGCACTCATGGCATTAAGTATCTTTCCAAAAATGTAAGGTGACAATGGAGAAAGGGATGCACATTGAACAGTACCAGTGGTAGCCTCCTTTCTTCCTTTCTTCCTTTTTTTTTTTTTTTTTTTTGCCTGCTTTCTTGGTATAACATGCAAAACTCTCAGATCCCTTCACGTCTGAAGTAGAGCTGTTCCACCCACACCCAGGCCTCCACTGGGATCTCAGCTGTAGGCTGAAGCACTTATCAAAATATTGTTCCCGGCAAAGACAGCTTACCCTTTCTAAGGGAATTTAGATGAATATAATTTTCTTCCCCCCTTTCCAAATCTATATGAGTTTATTCAATTTATCCCACTATCAGGTGTGAAGGTGGAGTCTTGCTTCTTCTGTCTTCTTCATCTCTACCCCAGGCTGAGTCCTCTCCCTGCATGTCAGGTTGCTCCTTGGTGTTTTGTTGTGGGACTTCCATGTTGCCTTGGGGCCCTATGGTTGTGGCATGAGGGTCTGCCAGTCTTAACAGAAGTTCTCTGTCACTGCCCAGGGTAATGCTGCCTTGCGCCAGTGGTCATACTGCTTTCTTTGTGAGCCCTCTGTGCATGTCACCTCCTGGAGGCCATTTCCCAAAATGCATCTTCCTCTGCCACCTGCTTCTGGCCCATCATGAATTCTCATGTCTGCTGCGTGGGTCCAGGTCATTCACCTCCCTGTGGTCCTGCTGACCTCACCAGCTCCTCTGGCCATATTGGCCAGTTTATAGCACTGTCAAGTTTCAGAACAGGGACTGACTCCACAGCCCCATTGTTCTGACTTACCTGACACTGACAGCCTGTCGGCACTCCAGTCCTGTAAAGGTATCTTCTCCACCTGTAGGGCAAGGATATTCATCTTCTCTCTGTGGTTTGGGACACCAAGAGTGTGTCCCTCAAAACCCAGTAGCCCCCCCTGTTCCAAGATCTCTTTCTGCTCTGTCTGATAAGCTGTACCCCTGGCCTCTCTCTCTGTCCAACAGGTAGGGTAGCCATGTGTGTGTGCATATACACCAAGTGCTTTCTGCAGCTGGAGAGGAATCTTGGCCTTGACTCTAACTGCCCTGCCCTCACCTTCCAGCCTATGCTGGTCCCCATGTGCCCACCGACACTCACAGACATTCCATATGCTGGGGACAGATAAGAGGGTTTAGAACTTGGTTCCTGGGAAAGAGATTAGTAGAAGTGAAGAGGAAGAAACACAGGGAGGGAGGAGTGAAAAAGAGTGAAGGGAGGGAAAAGGAGGGAAATAAGACAAGAGGCAGGCCCCCAAGAAGAGAGGAGCCCTTGGGATTTGACAGAAATGTCACATTAAGCACTTCCATGTCCAGGTCAAGTCTAGACCAGCTCTGCTCTTGTCCCCTCTGGGGGCACTCTCAAGTGGGTTGGATAGGCACTCCCATCCCCGAGTCTTAGCCTCATCTAAGCTGCCCCCCTAACCTATAACTGTATTAGCTCTTTCAGTGCCCCTGTGACCCAAAGGAAGGAATGCCAAGAACCCACAGAGCAGCCAACTGAGTTTGTACGTAAAAAGTCAAGCGAGTCACTGCCTGGAACCCTACAAAGCCAGAAGAATAGAGATGGCTCTAGCCCCAACTCCATCCCTTAACTAGTGATTCTCAAACTTCAGGGTGACTAAAAGTCACATAGGAACTTGTTCCAAATGCAGGTTCACAGCTGCTTCTTTTAAACAAACACTGTGGGTATTACTAAGTCATTCTAGAACTTTTAGAAAAACTATTTTCTTCCTTCAGTCACCAAACTGTACATTTTTAATAAAATAGAGGTTGATTTATTTTTAAGTCTTCCATGTTGTTGCTGAAACCTATACTTCTTTGGACTCATTTTTGGAACCAGGTCCATGGCCTTCCTGACACTGAGCTGGGCACCAATCAGACAGGACCCCTAAGTGTTGTCTCTGCCCCTGGGGAGCCAATAAAGCAAGAGGTCCATGATTAGTGCCTGACACATGTTCAGTGTAACTCTTCATTTTCTCAAAGACATGGACAAACACCTGGCATACGAGTGATTATTGTTACAGCTCAGAAGAACAAAAGATGTCACATACAAGTCACAGCCAAATGTCACAGGGTGGGAGGCAAAGGTGAATGTATCCTTGAGGAGTGGGGACATTAGTGAAAGACACAGAGAGGTAAAGTTTCCAAATCTAGATAGTGTGGGCTCAGAAGGCCATCTTTGGCAGTTGTGTGTCTGTTCAGTGAAGACCCATGTTTGGTTAAACTGTCCAGCTTATGTGCACCTGCTCACTCTCACCCTTCCTGGCACACAGCTACCTGCCTTAGCGCCACTCAGCCTTTCCCACCCACTTCCTCCATTCACGCATCCACACCTGGCCTAGGAACCAGGCATAGCAAGTAGGGCAGGGCCATTTCCAGATCTCTTTCTCAGGAACGGTGCCAATCCTTGCTTCCAGCTTGAGGCTGAGATTCCAGGAAGAAGAAGAGTTCATGGAATGTGAACAACTAGCTCTGTGGATGATGTCAGGAATAGTATTTCGTTTCTGGGCCATAGCTTAAGATAGTACAAGGATGCCTGGTCAGGGAGGAAGTTATATGCATTTGGATCCAGGTCACATACACAATGACTGTGGGTGGCAGCTCACACTTTTTGGGAAGCCTCGTCCCAAGCATAGCCAACATATTAAAGTACCTCCACAGCCAGGCATGGTGGCCCACATCTGTAATCCCAGCGTCAGGAGGTAGAGGCAGAAGGATAGAGAGTTCAAGGATAGTCTGGGCTACATAGTAACACCCTGTTTCTAAAGAAAAGAAAAGAAAAAAGCTGGATGCCACTAAGGAGACTGAGACAGGAGGACTGTGAGTTCGAGGCCAGAGGCAGCCTGTGTAACTTATCAAGGCTCTATCTCAAAAAATAAAAGGGGTTAGAGATGCAGCTCAGGGGTAGAATGCTTGCTTAGAATACTTGAGGCCTTGGGTTCAACACCCTAGTACTAAAGAAAAAAAAAAAAGGCTTCACATTAACTGTATTGCTTTAAGTAATTTGAAAGGATTTTTATAACCTTGCTTTGGAAATTAACCAGCTATGAGTAAGTTATTTGACGTGTAGTCAGCTGTGACTTCTCTGCACTGATCATGCATAGAGATGAACTCTAACAAGCTTTGCAAATGTAATGAGAATATTTTGAATATTAAATTTGACAGTGAGTGAAATCGATATTATATTTCATAAACATTTTATATATACATGTATATATACTTTTTTTTTCATTTTGGCAATAATAACTTTTTTTGTGTGTATGTGTGTGGGACTTGGGGGTTGAATCCAAGGCCTCATACATACTTTGCAAGTGCTCTACCACTGAGCTATGCTTGCAGTGAGACAGGCTTTTGCTAAGTTATGCAGGCTGCCTCTGGCCTCAAACCTGTGATCCTCCTGTTGGTGCCTCCTGAGTCACTGGAATTACAGGTGTGCACCACTGTGCCCAGCCCAATAATATATTTAAATGCTGGATAGATTTTTTTCTTTTTCTTTTCATTACTACTGGGAAAGTGCTCTACCACTGAGCTATACCCCCAGACCATTTTTTAAATCTTGAGACAAGGTATTGATAAATTGTGCAGGTTGCTTCTAGCCTCAAACTTGTAATCCTTCTGCTTCAGCCTTCCACATTGCTGGGATTACAGACATGTACCACAGGACCCAGGTAGTTTCACAGATTTTCATAGTCTTTTGGTACTGTTCTTCAGGTGCCTACTGGCTAAAGCTGCGTGACATTTTGATTGACAATGGACTAGATATATGGCAGTGATTCCATAAGATTATACCACCTAGTGAAATCATAGCCCTAAATTTATAGAAGTATAATCTGTGATGACTTCACAATGATGAAATCACCGAACACATTTCTCAGAATATGTCCCTGTTGTTAAGTGACACATGACTATAAATGGCTTTTTTCTTTTTCTTTTTCTTTTTCTTTTTCTTTTTTTTTTGCGGTACTGGGGGTTGAACCCAGGGCCTCTCGCCTGCATGCTCTGCAAGTGCTGGACCACTGAGCTGCACCTCAGCCCATTTTTTTTACTTTTTGAGACAGGGTCTCCCTAAATGACGCAGACTGCCTCTGGTCTCGAACTTGCGATCCTCCCGCCTCCGCCTCCCGAGCCGCTGGGATTACAGGCGTGCGCCACCACGCCCAGCCTAAATGGCCTTTTTCTAGCAATGCAGTTCAATAATACTATACATAAGACTCATTTTTTATTCAGAACAGAGTTGACCTGTCTGGACAAAGAAGACACTGGCTCCAACTGCAAAAAACTCAGGGAAGCCAAAGCCAAAGTATGAGAAGGATTTTTTTTTTTTTTTTTTTTTTTTTGGCAGTACTAAGGGATTGAACCCAGGTCACTCCACCACTGAACTGCACCCCCAGTCCCTTTTTTATTTTTTATTTTGAGATAGGGACTCAATAAGTTACATAGGCTGCCTCTGGCCTCGAACTTGCAATCCTCCTGCCTCAGCTCTGAGTTGCTGAGATTATAGGCATGCATAATGATGCCTGACTGAGAAGGACTATTTCTTCAAGCTATATTTGGGAGTTGGCCATAGCTCTGCTTTCATGGCCCTTGGTCTTAGGAGGCTCCAAGATGAGGAGCCAAATGTGGAAGAGGGTCTGAGGGAAGGGTCTACTTTAGCCCTAAACGTGACTGCAAAGAGGTGTGAAGTAAAAGGGACAAAAAACCTTTTGGAAACAATCCAATGAAAGAGCCAAGGAAGGGAAAGTCTGATGTGTTCCATTTATGATAGGACACTTACTTAGGAAAGTCAAAAACAAGATGAGCATAATTTCATGATGATAAGAAGAGTCATCTTCTTAAAAAAGAGATGTGGCTGGGAATGTAGCTCAGTGGTAGAGCATTTGCCTAGCATATACAAGGCCCTAGGTTTGATCCCCAACACTGAAAAAAATGTATTTGAGGAGGATGTGGTGGCACATGCCTATAATCACAGCAGTGGGGAGGCTGAGGCAAGAGAGTTGTGAGTTTGAGGCTAGCCTATGATACACAGAGAGACTTTGTCTCATAATAAAAAAAAGAGGTGTGTGAGATGTTTTAACTATTAGTCAGGGGCTGTGAAGTATGTGTATCTGATATGTTAAAAGAATTTAGCCAAGTGGAAAAGGTAGAAAACATGCATGAATAAGTAGAGAATTTGAGTAGAAAGTATAAAGGAAGAAATTGTTGTTGTTGTTGGGTGCTGTAGAATCGGTATCTGACTCATAGTGACCCTACGTACAATAGGTGAAACACTATTGTCAGTACTTCTCTGCTGTTCATAGGGTTTTCAATGGCAGATTGATTGGAAGAGGGTTGCCAGGTCCTTCTCCCAAGCCTACAGTATCTGGTGTTCCCAGGCAGTCTCCCATCCAAGTACTAACCAGGCCCGACCATGCTTAGCTTCCAAGATCTGACGGGATCGGATGCCACAGAGCTACGGCTGCAGGCTAAAGGAAGAAATAGAAAGATGGAAATGCTACAAATGAAAAGATTATCATTAGAGATGAAGAATTCCTTCAATAGGATTATCAACAAACTAGACAAAAGCAAAGGGACAAAAATCCATGAACTTGAAGCTAGGTCAATAGAAACTAATCAAACGGTAACACAGAGTAAAAACAAACTCCAAAACTAAGCACCCAAGGTGTGTGGGGCAACATCAAATGGTCCAATATGTGACCAGAAGGAGAAAAGAGGAAGGATATATGAAGAGCTGTTTGAAGAGATAATCACTGAGTATTTCTCATATTAATGAAAGAACAATCATCAGATTCAAGGAGTTTAGAGAACTCAAATAGGGTAAAAAAAAAAAAATGTACACCTAAGCATATCACAGTGAAACTGCTGAAGCCAAAGATAAGAGAACATCTTATAAGCCAGAAAGAAAACAAAGTTCCAGGGCTGTAGATGTAGCTCAGTAGTAGAGCACCTGCATGTGTAAATCCCTGGGTTCAATCCCTAGAACTGCAAAAAATAAAAATAATAATATGAAATAAAAAGCCATGTGTTGTTGTTGTTAGGTGCCATCGAGTCGGTGTCCAACTCATAGCGACCCTATGTACAACAGGTGAAACACTATTGTCAATGCCTCTCTGCTATTCATAGGATTTTCAATGGCAGATTGATTTTTGGGAGTGGGTTGCTGGGTCCTTCTCCCAAGCCTACAGTATCAGGTATTCCCCAGCGGTCTCCTATCCAGGTAGGTACTAACCAGGCCTGACTCTGCTTAGTTTCTGAGATCTGAGGCGATCGGAAGCCACAGGGCTAAGGCTGCAGGCAAAAAGCCATAGGAAAGCAAAATATAAAACCACATTCTTATTAGAAACTTTGCTAGCCAGAAGGTTCCTAAAGCCCATCTGTTTCCCTGCCTTCCAGATAACCTAGTACCCCTGGGGGCTGATATGAACCTAGGCAGGTTTCTTTTTTTTTTTTTTTTTTTTTTTTTTTTTTT
>VMDO01003374.1:0-97420 GCA_007922755.1 Pedetes capensis | reverse complement strand
AATTGGCTAGAACATACCAGTGGTTCGAGAGCAGCATCCTATAGGGCATCAGCTCTCCTGCCCCTCCCTCTGTACTACACCCCTGTACCATATTCCAGGAGGCCTTGAGATGGCTGGTGGCCTCATTCTCCCACAGGCTAGTTATTGGCTTCAAGTTGGAGGTAAACCAAGTGGAGGCTAGATATGCTAGTCTGGGATCTGCCTGCTGCTGCAAGTATTTTTCCTGGAACTGAATATCCTGGAACAACTAAGGCCTGGGTACAGCTGGCACACATGCAAGAAGTCAGCTGAAGGGTGGTCATGGACTTTGGCAGCAGCATCTGTTAGAGGAGGCAGTTGTCAATAATTCAGGGACACCGTGAAGTCAAGAACCAGATCTCCTGAGTCCTTGTATGGGCCCTGTTGTTTTCTGGAAGAGTTCCTTCACCTCAGGAGCCACTAGGAGGCAGCAAAGTGCTTGTTTAAGGGCCTCACCAGCCTGGACCCAGAGAGAGAGGTAGAATTAAAAGCATGGTTACTGCCAAAAAGTAGATACCACTGAGGCTGCCAGAATCAATCTGAGAAGGTTTAGGGCTGAGCATGAGAGTCAAGTGTGGCAAAAGGGAGGAGAAGGAATCAAGAGATTCCTGATTCACCCTTTGGACATCTGGGTCTTGCAGATGATTCATGGTGGTGAGATTCTTCTCTCCTCATCCTTGGATCACTTCTTCCTTGTTTGACCCCCATCCTCAGCAGGGTCTTCAGCTCTGCAAGGTAGAGATCCGTCTTTGCAAATGATTCTTTAGGCAACTATTTTTTTGGAACTCTTCCAGAAGGCCCTTCCTGTGGACTTCCTCAAACAGGTATCATGTCCTCCTTGATTCATTCACTCATTCATTCAACAAGTATCTACTTGGCAGCTAACACCAGGAAATGTTCTAGCGGTAAACAAAATTTTAAAAAAGTCCTTTCATGGAGCTTACATTATACGGGGGGAACAGACAAGAAACAAAAATAAGTTAGTAAAATACAGTTTGTCAGGTGGTAAAGATGCCATAGAGAAACTCTTTTTTCAAATGAGGGATAAGGTTCTAGAATGTGGGTTCTACAATTTAACAAAAAAAGGTCACATAGAGTCTCACTGGGGTGACATCTGAGTAAAGATTTGGATGGGAGGAAGCAAGCCATGGGAGAGGCATGTACCAGGAGGAGAGCCCAGGCCCAGGCAGGAGTGTGCCTGCTATATTAAAGGAATAGCAAAGTGTCCTTGTGGTCAGAGCAGGTGAATGAGTAGGAGAATGGGGAAAATGATGCCAGAGTAGTGACCGGGGAGCAGATCACATCAGGCCTGTAGACCACTGTAAGGACTTTTTTGAACTCTGAACAAAATTAGAACCATTGTGGAATGGTGAGCACAGAAGTAACATGATCTGGCTTTTACTCCATAGTCCATCATGATGCTGAACACAGATGGAAGGCTGGGAGAGGGGAACAGGGAGACCAAATGGAAGCTATTGCAATTCTTATCCCATTAAAAGTTAGTCACTTAGAACTCAAATGTTACCCACTCCCTCAACATGAAGCCTCCCTTAATCTCCCCCATGACTCCCTTCTCCTGGAAGCTCTCCTACCCTTCATTCATGCATGTTCCAGCATCAATCCACCTAGACTGGTTTTGGGTTGTTGGTGAGTCTGTCCTCAGCTCCATAAACTATACAAGCAAAGGCCCTGTTGCTATCACAGTTGTAGAGGCCCCTTCCCATGCTCAGAGGACTATGCATATAGTAAAACCCAAGGCAACTTCTTCCAAAGGAATAAATGATCCTACCCCTCTTTGTTAAGCTGCCTTGCTCTTGCCTCTGGGGCTTCTCCTGGGCTGAATTTATGCTTAGAAAGCCACATCTCATTGTATTAAACACTTAGCCACCATGACAGCCCTAATGCGGTCTGTTAGCCACACTTCACTGGTACAGCCATGTTTACATGACACAGCTTGTCACTGGCCTGCAAAGGCAGCAAGTCAAAACTGGCAGGAAGCACACAAAAAGACATTGTTTTCCAAAGCTAGTAGCCTCTCTGGAGGCTTCTGAGAGTAAATGAGTAATTATTCATTTATTGATTCCTTAAACATTTATTGAGCACCTACTGGTGCCATGCTCTGTACTAGGCAGTGAGGACAAAAATGAATAAAATGAACTTCCAATGAGTTTACTGAAAACACAAGGTTCTGATTATATGCAAATAGCTGGAGTAGTTACAAAAATAAATATAACTAGGTTCTTGCACTCCTGAGAACCTACAATCCATCCATCTATCCATCCACCCACCCCCTGACTCAGCATCTGCTTCCTGAGCATGTTGTGGTAAGTACTAGATTTGTAAGGATGACATCAGAATACAATCTTTACACTCCAGTGTGGAGACAGTAGTAAACTGTGGGGAGCTGGCATACCTCAAGAATGCAGCATAGGGTAATGTTGTGATAAAGGCACAAAATGAAGTGGAGTACAGGGGAAGGAGATGCACACTGGCAAGGGAGCTGTTCAGGGATAAGTGGGATTTCAACAAAATATTGGAGGATGGACAGAGTTACCACAGGTGGCAGGGTGAGCAAATCCAAGGGAACCTAAGGGAATAGAACATTATAAACAGAGAGCATGTTTGTGGAACAGAGTGGTCAGTGTGGCTGTAGCTCAGTGGGTAGAAGCCAGGTGTCATAGGAGATCAGCCCAGCTGAGATTGTATCAGACTGCCTCTGGTCTTGAATTTGTAATCCTCCTGCCTCCACCTCCTGAGTTGCTGGGATTACAGGTGTGAGCCATTGCGCTTGGCGTTACACTGATGATCCTTGAAAAGAGGCATGGAAGTACCACTTGTGGGCTTTAGCAAGGTTACTGTGGCAATGTGGAGAATTTAGAGAATGAATACAAGGAGAGCAATCAAAACAGCAACAATGAAGGTTGAACTAAAGGAGTGTAAAACACCAGTTGTGATTGGATTTATTCATGTGTGCCCTATTCGCAGATGCATCCATTATATGCAAATCCTGTGCTAAGTGAAGATGGGATAGATAAGGAGAAACAAAATACAAACCCTGTTTATGTCCTCAAAGGTTTTCAATAAAGTAAGACACACTCTCCCTTTCACCATTGTGATGTGACTGATGCTCTCCTGCTCTCCCTTCCCCACTCATTATCTCCTGCTGTGATCTATAAGGGGCCCTCCAATACCTGTAGTGTCTCCTGCCTCATGCCACAGGCTAGCCCTGTGACTTCAAACAACAGCTAGGTGAAGATGATTGCTGAATCTAGCCCCAATTCTAATCTCTCCTGAGTCACAGAACTCTATCTGCATACAACAAACTGAACATCTCAAAAGATAGCCCACCAGCTCCTCCAACTCAGTTCATCTAAATGAAGCTCATAATCTTTCCATCTCACTCCCTAAACCTGTATCTCCACTTGTGCTCCTATCTCAATGCATAACCACCAACCTCCAACCACTGCCAAAGCTGGAAACCAGGGTATCAGTGCCTCATGTCTTGCCCCAGTACATCCAGAATATCCCCAGCCCTATCCAGTCTACATCTTATGTGTCTTCCCTTCAGTAACTACTCTATTTAGGCCACCAGCCAGCATCCCTGTCTTTAGTTTTACTCTTGTAATCCATGTTCCATGCTAGGCCAGAGAAATTTATAATACAGATCTCCTTTTTTTTTTTTTTTTTTTTTTTTTGCTGTAACTGGAGGTTGAACCCATGGCCTCGCCCTTGCATGCTCTGCAAGTGCTGGACCACTAAGCTGCACCCCCAGCCCTTTTTTTTTTTTTTTTTTTTTTTTTAACATTTTGAGACAGGGTCTCACTAAATCACGCAGACTGCCTCTGGTCTCGAAGCTGCAAGCCTCCTACCTCTGCCTCCCAAGACGCTGGGATTACAGGCATGAGCCACCACGCCCAGCTCAGATATCTTTAAAATTCTTTAAGTGGCTCTTTCTCTTAGGACAAAGTCTAATCATGACTTAACAACAACTTTTGTGAGAGTTCTTCAGCCTAGTTGTATGATATTCCATTATATGGATATACTGTCAACTTATTAGTCCTCTAGTGATAGGTGTTTGGGTGGTTTCTAAACTTTTGGTACTATAAACAATGTTATAACTTTGTGTAGAGTTTATTTTTTATGTGTCCAAGTATATTGCATCAGAAATTAAATGGATTTGTTGTGTGTCCAGGGCAAACATTTAACTTGAAATAAAATCCATGGTCAACATGAAAAAAAAAAAGAAATTAAATGGATTTGTAATTCTGACAAGTATTGGCAATTTAAATTTCTACCAGCAACATGACAGGACTTATTACCCCACATCCATGCCAAGGGTATGCTGTCAAATGTTTGCATTTTTTACCAATATGTAAGGGAAAAATTATATCTAAATGTAGTTTCGATTTTCCTATAAGGGATAGTGAGTATTTTTTCATATGTCTAAGAACCATTTATCCTTCCTTTTCTGTTAACATTTCCATTTTCTTATTGGATTTTTGTGCTTTTTCATATTGACTTGAAGAGATTTTATATACATTAAGCAAATTAGTCCATTTGTCTATGATGAATTACAAATATTTCCCCATTTGCCATTTGTCTTTGTTGTTTTTGCTCTGCAGAAATTATAGATTTTTATGTGACAGAATTTCAGTCTTTTTTTATTTTGAGAAATTTTGTACCCTTACAAAAATGCTTTCTCCACTATGATGTTATATATTGTGGTTTTACATTTATTTAAACACAATTGATTCATATGGATTTTAGTGTACGAATTGAAACAGAGAGACATTATTTGTTTCCAGGTGGCTACACAATTGTTTCAATACTATTTATTGTATAATCCATCTTTTCCCTGCTGACAGATAATACTATCTTTATAACATACTAAAAATTTTAATGTGTTGGGTCTATATCTGGATCATTTTGTTTGCTTGATGAAATTGCCTATGCATGACTAGCATCTTCTGGATTTTACTATTTTAATTATTGTACTTTAAAAAAATTATTGTACTTTTTAATGGTTTACTATCTGGTAGAGGATTTTTGTTTTGTTTTTTGAGACAGGGTCTGTCTAGCACAGACTGGCCTGATACTCGCTATGTAAACCAGGCTGGCCAACAACTCACACCAATCCTCTCGCCTAATTCTCCTGTATGCTGGTTTATAGGTGTGCACTACCATGCCCAGCAACCTTCTTTTCCAAAATGCTCACAGCTACTATTTTTTGTTGTAGTATTTGGTGTATGCGGCGGGGGGGGGGGGGGTGTCAAACCCAGGGCCTTTCACACACTTTGCAGATGCTCTACCATTAGGCTGCACCCACCTGGCACTCCTTCCTTTTTTTCCATAGTACTAGGAAATTGAACCTGGGGGCTCTGGCATGCTTTTGCAAGCTCTCTACCATTGAGCTGCACCCAGACCCTTTTTTACTTTTTAGTTTGAGATTTGTTGTTGTTAAGTGCTGTTGAGTCAGTATCCAACTCTTAGTGACCCTACATAAAATGGACGAAACACTATTGTTAGTGCTTCTCTGCTATTCATAGGGTTTTCAATAGCTGATTTGATTTTTGGAAGTGGGCTGCCAGGTCCTTCCCCCAATTATTTTGAGATAGAATCTCATTAAATTATGCAGGCTACCTCTGGTGTCGAACTTGTAATTTTCCTGCCTCAACCTCCTAAATTGCTGGGATTAGAGGCATGTACCACTGAGTGTGACCTTTTCTTTTCTCTTCCTTTTTTTAAAAATAGGGTTTTACTGCGTAACCCAGGCTGTCATTGAACTCACCAGTCTCCTGCCACTGCCTCTAGATGGCTGTGATTATAGGTATGTAACACTACACCTGGCCCACGGCTATTATTGATGCAAAAAGTTCCATATGAACCTTATTTTCAGGTTAGTCTATTGATATTCTTATTAGACTGTATTAAATTTATAGTTTACTTTATGGAGCATTGATACTTTTCTGATGCTGAGTCTTTGTAGAAGTATGCCTTTTCACTTATTCAAGCCTCCTTTTGTGTCTTTCAATAGTATTTTAGTTTTGGGCACCTAGATCTAGCATATTTATGGTTAGGTTACTACTGGTTAATTCACTTTGTTGTGGCTATTGAAAATTATATATTTTATTTCCTTATATTTTCTATTGGCTGTTGTTTACTTTAAAATATATATTAATTTGTCCCTATTTTTATAAAGCATCTTATTCATATTAGTTTTTCAGATGATATTCTTGGATTTTCTAGGTAAGCTAGCATCATAAATATTTTAACTCTTCTGGCTTTTATATCTTATTTCTTTCTTTTCTGTAATTATGTAGACAAGTACTTGCAAAGCCATGTTAAATAAAAATAGCTACAGGAGCCATCCTTGTCACACACCTAACTTTAATGGAAATAATCTAACTTTCTTCATTAACTGTGATTCTGAACTTTGGAATGAGATGTGTAAATTTTGTCATGTTAAAGAAGTTGAATATTTCATAAAGTTCTATTTGTGATTCTTTAATATGGGATTGATATTTCACAAAGTTTTAGTCTGTGTATGAGACTCTTCCTTTGCAAATGGTTTCTCTTCACTTAAGAGAAAAAATGTAGATATCAAATAGCATGTATGTTGACTTACCATGAATTGTATTGTGAATCCAAATGTAACTGTACTGGTCAACAGTTTTATTAAACTTGACCCCTAAGAAGATAAAGTACTTGAGCCAATAGCAGGTAGACTTTGTGACACTTGACTGGGCTCCTAGAGTTAACATCCTTAGGTGAAAAGGCAATTGGCCCTGCTTCAGTAGACAGGAGTGGGGAGGCACTGTGCTATTGAAGTCTGAGTCCTAGACTCACCCCACCTGACAGAAGACACTAAGATCCAAGCCCCAAGAACAGCACAACAGCTAACATTTGTTGAACACTTATGTATCCTGTTTGTGTGGTATATTGAACCCAGAGCCTTGAGCATATTTGCAAGCGTTCTACCACTGAGCTACACTCCCAGCCTCTTTTTTACCTTTTTTATTTTTTGAGATAGGGTCTCCCCAAATTACACAGGCTGCCTCTGGCCTCAAATTTGCCATGCTCCTGCCTCCACCCCGAGTCACTGGGATTACAGGCATGCGCCACTGTGCCCAGCTACCTACTTGTTTAAGTGGTGATTTAGTCCTAAGGCCCATCCTATGAAGTAGGAACTATTTTTTTCTCTATAGATGATGAAACTGAGGCACGGTACTGTAACTTGCTCAAGGGCACAAGCCTGGTTTGAAACCAGGCAGTTTGACTCCAGAGCCTATGCTCTAATCCCCCAGAAGGAGCCTGAGGACCCGAGCACAGATCCAGCAGGAACCATAAACATGGTCTATACTGTAAGCCACCTCTACACCAGGGAATAGTGCTGGACTATGAAAGTCTACTATAGAGCCAGAGATGGTTAACTGGAGGCTGGAGGATTGGTGCCATTCCTAGTTTTCTTTTCATCCACACTTTTCTGGTATTTTTGGCTCCTCCTCTGCCTTATTCTAAACACTGAAGTGTCCTAAGCTTTGGTCTTGGCCTTTCCCATTTTCTATCTGCACTCTCTCTCTAGGCATTTATGGCCCCATCGTCTTGATAATGTTTTCTTATGTGTATCTCCAATCTAGTCCTTTTCCCTGACAAGTGTGCCTGCCTCTCAGACTCAACACCTCCACCAAGAAACCTTTTAGACACCTCAAACTTAACCAATCTAAAACAGTACTCTTTGTTTCTGCCCTTATACAATCCTGCTCCTCCCAGACATCTCCTTTGCAGTAATTTAAGACACTTATTCAACAAATATTTAATAAGCACCTGTTTTTGGAGCTAACAAAATAGACAAAAACCACTGCCCCCAGAGCTTCTACTGGTGGGAAACATAAAACAAACAAAAAATTAAAGTTACATCATATATTAGAAGACAGTGAGGGTAGCTGGGCACCCTGGTGCATGCCTATAATCCCAGCAACTGGGAGGCTGAGGCAGGATTTCGAGTTCAGACCAGAGGTAGCCTGTGCAATTTAGCAAGACCTGCCTCAAAATAAAAAAATAAAAAAGGGGTTGGGCGTATGACTCAGTGGTAGAATATTTGCCTAGCATGTGTGAGGCCTTGGATTCAACCCCCGGTATGAAAAAAGAAAAGAAAAGAAAAACAAAACAAGGCTAAGAACAAAAACAAAACTGGGAAGGGGTAGGGAGCACAGATGATGGGGATTGAAAATTTTAAAAGGGCAGGTGAGAAAAACAGGAGATGACATTAGAGCTAAACAAAGAGTTTTTATTACAAGGAAGACGGAGAATTTTTTTTTTTTTTTCCCGGTACTGGGGGTTGAACCCAGGGCCTGGCGCCTGCATGCTTTGCAAGTGCTAGACCACTGAGCTGCGCCCCCAGCCCTTTTTTTTTTTTTTTACTTTATGAGACAGGGTCTCGCTAAATTACCCAGACTGCCTCTGGTCTTGAACTTGCGATCCTCCTGCCGCCGCCTCCCAAACTGCTGGGATTACAGGCGAGTGCCACCAGGAAAATGGAGAATTTTCAACAGAGGTGAGACATGGGTCAATTTCCATTTTAATAGAAATACCCTGGCTGCTATGAATAAATTGGAGGAGGGACAACAGGAATGAAAGCTGGGGGGCCAGTTAGGAAGCTCTACCAAGAGTCCCAGTGAAAGATAATGGCAGATGGGCACTTGGACCACAAAACAGTGAAAAAGCTAACAAGATAGGCTCAGATTTTGGATATATTCTGGAGTGAGGATCTACCACATATTATTGTTTCTTTCTTTTCCTCCTCCCTCCCTACTTTGTCTTTTCTTCTGTTGTTCCCCATCCTTCCATCCCTTTCTTTCTCTCCCTCTCTCTCTCTCTCTCCCTCTCTCTCTCTCTCTCGCCAGGGTCTTGCAATATAGCCCATATTGGACTCAAACTTGTGATCCTTTTGCTTCAGCCTCTCAAGCAGCTGGGATTACAAGTGTGCACCATGGCACTCAGCAGCCACTCAGTTTTCTTAGGCCAAGGGTATGTGTCTAATTCTTAATTTCTCCCTTTCTTTCACATCCCATATCCAATTCATCAGCAAGTGCTTGTAGTTCTACCTCTAAAACATATGGCAAAAATACTATTTCTGTTCATCTTTATCTCCACAACCCCACTATACCACAAGTTTTCCCTTACCTGGACTGCTGCAATAACCTCTTACCTGATCTCTCTACTTCCTCTTTTGCCCCCATAATCTGTTCTTCACAAGCAGCCAGGAAAATTGTTTTAAAGACTAAAATCAGGGCTGGGATTTAGCTCAGTGGGTAGAGCGCTGCGCTGCAGTCTCTGAGGACCCGAGTTCAATTCCCAGCACCACAAAAATGGGAGAAGGGCCTGGCAATCCACTCCCAAGGCAATCCCGAAGCACTCAGCCATTGAAAACCCTATGAGGGTCGCTATGAGTCGGATACCAACTCAACGGCACCTAACAACAACAACAAATCATATCACAGGATGCTCTGGGTTGTAATCCTTAAGAGCTTTCCAACACACTAAAAATAAAGGCCAAAATCCATACTATGAACTACAAGGACTGACAAGATCTATACGCTGACTGACACTTCTCTGTTCTCGTCTTCTCTATTTTTCTTGATCACCCTGCTCCAGTCACACTGGGCTCTTCCTGTTCTTCAAACTCACCAAACTCCTATTTCAGAGCCATGCTGTCCCCTCCAACTGGGTCATCTTACCCCAACTCTTTGCAGGACTGATCCCTTATAAAGAGTCAAATCTCAGCTCAATTGTCATTGCTTTAGGTAAGACTTTATTCTTTCATCGGAGATAAAATAAGGACATACTCATGAAACATGTCATATCCAGTAAATGAAATGGACACTCTTGAATCAGACAGCTATCATACACTGGTCAGGGTCAAGAAAGGTCTGTCTCCCATTTGACACTTGAACCCAAGGCTTCACATCTCCTGCCTGAGCTGCTGTATATTTTTATGCTTTGAGGGGCACAAAAAAGAATTCCTCTTTTAGAATACAGTCTTTCTAGCTTTCCCAAATATTTCTCAAAACCCCAAACTCCTAACTTTTCCTGTTCGTTTGGGGCGAGTGCTTTCATCCCAAGACTCCCCCCAGGGTACTCTCCCAGCGCTTCGATTGGTCTTTCCCGGCGCCCACAAATGCCCCCAACAGTCCAGGTGGTGTCTGGCTGACGGAACCAGCTGGGCACCTCTCCTTCTCCCAGAGTGTTTATCATCCTAGGAATGCGGCCCACGATTCTCCATCTGCTCTCTACACTGGTAACCTCCCATCTCCTACTGTACGCCACTTCTCCCTGACTAGAGAGAGCTCCTCAACATTTTTTTCCGTTTCGTGCCTCGCACAGGGCCCAAGAGTATTTTCTCTAAAACTGCTAGTAGGATCAAACGATGTAAAATTGGTCATGAAAGATCCACAAAGCCTCATATACCTAGTGCGAATTCCGAAGCCGAAATCCAGTCCGCGGCCCCGGCCCTCCCAGCGTCGCCCCAAGTCTCTTCCTTCCCTTTAATCACTCCCTCGAACCGGGTAACCTCTCTGGTTCCTATTAGTTCTGACACTTCCTCATACGCTGTCCCAAGAGGGAAAATTTTTACTTTCGGCTCTCAGCAAAACGGTCACACCTCAGCTGCCATAGCCACGCCCCCTCCACTCGTATTTTCAAGACGAACCGGAAAAGGTTGTCCAGCCCCAGTTCATAACCCGGAAGTAGACGTACCTTGCGGAAACCGGTTTTGGCCCTGCGGCTGCTGCTGTAGCAGCGGAGAAATTGTTCGAGCTGGCAGGCTAGGAATGGTGAGACCTCGCGGTTTGCCTCTGAGGGTTCTGAGTAGAGTTGGGGGTAAAATAAAGTTTCCCAGGGTGCTGCGGGGGTACGACCTCTCATAAGGTTTGGGGCCCCGCCCCGGTAGCGCCCCGAAAATCTGCGCATGCGTATATCGGGCCATAGTAGATACGGCCTTGAGGTGTTACGCATGCGCAAGTGAGGTTTGCAGGAGGTTGGTTGAAAGCTGGCTTGGGAGTGGACCGTAGTTGCCCGCTAGCAGTTTGTGGGGCTTAACCCGAAGCTGCGAGAGCCTTGGGGTTCACTTGGTGCTGTATTTGAAGTTGTAGAACTGACTTTATCAGCACTTCTACCCTGCGCTCCTGAAACAGACTGGGACCGATCCCCCAGTTTTGGGTGTGTTTTCGCGGGACGGGGAGGAGGAGGAGGAGCGGAGGGCCTGAAAGGGGGCCCTTCACCCTGTCCTAAGGTGTCAAGATTCCCTTCCGTATCTAGTGGAGTGGCATGACCAACATTTCGGGAGTCAGGGCCTGAAAGCTGCGCTAAGACCTAACTTGGTCAGAAGGGGCAGGACCTGCAAGCAGAGCACCCTAGGGAGTCCAGTGAACCGAGTTCTCTGCGGGCTAGGAGTTGGGTCCTGGTGGGGAGCACGGCGGTGGACATTCACAGAGTTCCAGAACACCTTTTACTTTCCACATGGTACCACCCACTTCAGCAAAAGCTGTACATTTTTAAAAAAAGAGAAGACTGACTAGAGTTCTTTATCCCGTCCCTTTTCCCTGCTTTGGCCTGGAAAAAGGGTAGTGCTGAGCTGTGTGGGCAGATGAAGAAAAAGCAAGCAAGGAGTCCATTGTCTCTTGTTAGTTTATGGCGAAGCTGCTTAACCTGGGATTTACAAGTAGAATTGGAGGGGGTGTGTGAAACCTCTAAAATAGTATCTATGTACATTTTTCTGGACTCCATAGCTTTTATCATATTCGCAAAAATGTCAGTGGCTTCCACAGTGCTACTGGTTTTGTTTTGTTTTGTTTTTGTTTTTGTTTTGCGGTCCTGGGGGTTGCACCCAGGGCCTTGCGCCTGCATGCTCTACAAGTGCTGGACCACTAAGCTGCACCCCCAGCCCATTTTTTTACTTTTTGAGACAGGGTCTCGCTAAATTACACAGACTGCCTCTGGTCTCGAACTTGTGATCCTCCCGTCTCCGCCTCATAAGCCCCTAGGATTACAGGCGTGCGCCACCGCGCCCGGCAACACTACTGGTTTTTAAGGATAATATTAAGAGTAGAGGATGTGTCTCCACTCCTTGTGTCTTCCTTAGCTTATGGGCCCCTGGGGGACCTGAGCCAATATAAGGAGATGAGGCTGGCCAGTTGGAAACCTGAGCCTCAGAGAGCCTCATTTCTCCTTTGCAGAATCTTCTCTCACCCTCTAAGCTCACCTGGTCAGAATCCTTGGATGAGCCTGTGGGACCCTTCCTCCTAGCCCTGTGGTTTGGAACCAGTGGCTTTGGGACTGTAAGAGGATGGATAAAGGTAGTATGAGGCTGGACCAGCTGCCCAAATGCTCGGGTACTGAGCATCTGTTGATTCTGCCCTGGGCCTGGCACATGTGTCTTTTGGTCTGGGCTGGGCATTGACATCTCCCCGTGTGCCAGCGCCACATACCTCTCAGCAGAGCCACAGATGACTGACTTAGTGATGAGCTATTGCTCTTTGGCATGCTGCATTTTGAGAACAGAGGGAGCAAGTTATGCCCAGAGCCTGGTGTGAACATCACCACTCTGACCTGCGCACCATGTGTTGCATAACATGACATGTAGCACCAGGAGAACTGCCCAGCGTGGAAGGTCTGGGACAGGTCTGAGCCCAGATGGGATATGGATGGCCAAGGACCTCTCACCTTAAACCTCAAGTGTCAAGGATGCAGGGGCTGAGGAGGGGTCCTACATGCAGAGGCTTGAGGCCTTGCTGGGCACTGGAGAGGCCTGAATTCACCATTTCTCTTTTCTAGATTCTCAGGGGCTGCTAGATTCATCCCTAATGGCATCAGGCACTGCCAGCCGCTCAGAGGATGAGGAATCACTGGCAGGGCAGAAGCGAGCCTCCTCCCAGGCCCTGGGCACCATCCCCAAAAGGAGAAGCTCCTCCAGGTAGTCAAGGTTTGGAGGGACTGGGAAGGGGAGAGGGAAGGGGCTTGTGGCATTAGTTACTGCACCTCTGTTGGGAATGGCAACCTGACCCCTCTCTGGGGTCTAAGCAGAGCCTTGAGCTTTTCCCATTCCTGCCAATCCTATCCTGTGGCACTGAGGGTAGGGGAGGTAGATCTTCAGTCTCAGACATGAAATGTGTGTGCAATCCCCTGTTATCTCAGAGGGCTGGTGTAGGGCATTTCTATGTCCACTGAGCTAGGCTCTGATGGAAGGTAAAAGCAGCAGGGCAGTTAGCTCCCATCAGGAACCTGCTCTGTCCTGAATGCTGGGTGTGTGGGAGTGGGTGCCAGGGTAGGGTACCAATGACTCATTGGGCAGTACCCTCCCCAGGTTCATCAAAAGGAAGAAGTTCGATGATGAGCTGGTGGAGAGTAGCCTGGCAAAGTC
The DNA here is from genome assembly GCA_007922755.1 of Pedetes capensis. Taxonomy (NCBI): domain Eukaryota; kingdom Metazoa; phylum Chordata; class Mammalia; order Rodentia; family Pedetidae; genus Pedetes; species Pedetes capensis. The sequence continues at coordinate 83,985 of VMDO01003374.1, read as the reverse complement.
CTCTACCCGGGCGAAGGGGACCAGTGGGGTGGACCCAGGGCGCTGTTTGGGAAGCGAACCCTCCTCCAGTGAGAAGAAGAAGGTGAGGGTCCGGGGGAGGTGGTGGGTGGCAGGGGAGAACTAGATTTTATATTTCCCCAGATTATTTGCTAGCTACCAAGAACCCTACAGAGGAGGCTTATGAGAAGACCAAACTGCCCCCACCCCCACCCCAGATTCTTCCCTCCCATCTCTCCTTACTCCCTTTTTTGTTGCACCCCACACCCCGCACCCTGCCAGTGCATCCTGTATCACATTCTGTGTGGGAGGCAGGGAGCACGCATCTATTCTGGGAGCAGACAGCTTGTTCCCAGCATTGCAGGGTGTAAAAATAACCCCCAGGTGGCATTGCTCTGGCCTCAGATACTGTATCAGCAAAAGTGTTTTCCTGGTCCTCCCCACCCACCCTCCATTCTGGGTTTGGGAATACCACAAGCAAAGAGAAGACCCCTATATGGTCAAGGGTTATGTAGAAGTAATTTGGTAGGAGTGGGGGTGGGGCTCAGCTCCCTGCCTGGTTTCCTGCTATTGGCTGGGGCTGGGGCTGCCACACAGTATGTGACACTCTAGGCCTGAAGCCCCAGCTACACTAATGCCAGCTTTGAGCTCACTGTAATCCTGTCCTAAACCCAGGTATCCAAGGCCCCCAGCACTCCTGTGCCTCCCAGCCCTGCCCCAGCCCCTGGACTTACCAAACGTGTAAAGAAGAGCAAACAGCCACTTCAGGTGACCAAGGACCTGGGCCGCTGGAAGCCTGCAGATGACCTCCTGCTTATCAATGCTGTGTTACAGGTAGCATGTCCACCACAGGATTAGGGGCCTCTACTCCCCAAGCCTCCACTAGCCCCCAAACTAGCTTGGCAGGGCTTCTGTGGGTGGCTCAGGAAGGGTTCTTCCCAATGCTGAGGCTAGAATAAACTCCTCGGGGGCCTTGCAGACCAATGACCTGACATCTGTCCACCTGGGTGTGAAGTTCAGCTGCCGTTTCACCCTTCGGGAAGTCCAGGAGCGCTGGTACGCCCTGCTCTATGATCCTGTCATCTCCAAGTGAGTGGCTCCAGAACTTGGCCCCTGGTGCCAGGAGGGAGGGAGGTGTCTGGGATGCAGAGGTGTGGGCATACATCCTCAGGGATGGTCTAGGGACCTGCCACCCTTCACAGGGAAGCTCCTTCCTGCTTCCAACCCTACCAGTCCTGGCTGGATGCCAGAAGCAGGGGTGTCTGAAAGCAGAATAAGTGGCATGGGAGAAAACACCCACATGAGTGTGAGGAGCCCCAGTTCCACATTGTATGCATTGGGGTTTGGGGCAGGTCACCTTCCAACCTTTCCATGCTGGATTCCCACAGTTTCGTTCTTATAAGAAGAGGGAGTTGGAACCAAAGAACACCAAGGCCTCTTCTAGCTTTAACAGCCAGAGTTTCAAATAACCTCATAACACACATGGAACACATGCTTCCTTCTCAGTCTCTTAAGTTCAGTGTCTTCAAAATTTGATTGGATGCTGAACACGCATCTTCTACTCCTCCACAGGCCCTGTGCTAGGAAATGGGCTGGCCTTAGCTTGGGGAAGAGGAAGTGGTAGGCAGTGGCTAGTGGGTGGCAGCTTTAGCCAAATAAGGAGAAAGGGCTGGGGAGGCAGCTGGAGCTGGCCCCAGTATGCATCTCAGGACCCTGCCTTTAAGGGCTTCAGTTTTCTGAGTTCCTTGTTCGTTCACTTGACAAACCTGAGATGCTGTTGAGGACCTAGCCTCTAGGCTCTGGATCTCAAGGGCGTATAGGTTTTGGGGAAGTGAAAACCCCAGATTCCTTGACACCCTCCCTTCAGCTCTGCCCTGTGTTTCTTCCTGTGCCCAGGCTGGCCTGCCAGGCCATGAGGCAACTGCACCCTGAAGCTATTGCAGCCATCCAGAGCAAAGCCCTGTTCAGCAAGGCTGAGGAACAGCTGCTAAGCAAAGTGGGATCGGTAAGGTTGAGGGCTAGGAAGGTTGAGGATCAAGGTAGTATGCAAGCTGGACCACCTAGAAAATAACTAATGTGGGTAATCCTCCCACCACCTGCATATGTGTGTGTATAAAGGCACGCATGTCTGCAGGGGCTTTTGTGACGGACCTCAGCAGGAACCAAGTCTGGGTCCCTGGGTGACTATTGCTTCTTCCAGGTCCTGGGGTGCCTTGGGGTCAGAGCAGGGATGGGAAGGCAGAGACAGAAGTGACAAAACCCAGACTTGGAAAGCGTGTTTCTTGCCTCCAGACCAGCCAGCCCACCTTGGAGACTTTCCAGGACTTGCTTCACAGACACCCTGATGCCTTCTACCTGGCCCGTACTGCCAAGGCTCTGCAGGCCCACTGGCAGCTCATGAAGCAGTATTACTTGCTGGAGGACCAGACAGGTAATACCCCAGGAGCTACAGAGCCAGTGTGTGTGTGTGTGTGTGTGTGTGTGTGTGTGTGTGTGTGTGTGTGTTAGTGAAGCACTCTGGGCATAGCTGCCCTCAGCTGCCTGTAATAAATTCCTCTGCAGTCCCAGTGTCTCATTCACCTCACTTTGTAACAAAAACTACTTCCTTCCAGAGGGGGAGAGAGAAGCTGGAATTGGCTTTGACACCATGGATTGTCTGATATCTGAGGCCAAAAGGCCAAATAGCAGAGTTGTCCACTACCAGTTTTTTTAATGTTTTGATGCATTTTGTCATTACATAAATAATATATTAGCATATTCTTTATGGATTGCGTTCAGTAGCAAACTGTGAAAGTCTCCGTCTCTGCTCACCTTTTCCCTTATTTCCCATCCTAGAGATAATAACCACTTTCCTGAGCTTTCCTGCCCCTCTCTGGTCTCCATTCTTCCATTTCCTTCCTCTGCCCTCCTCACCTCCCACCAGGCAGTCTGTGCTATCAGGTGGCCCTCAGGCCATTCAGAAGTCCCTACTGGGACTTAATACTCAGTCCACTTAATACTGTCTGTCTCCTGCCTGAAGGGCTGGAATACTCCATACTTCCCCTCTTTTCTCATCAACAAATTTTGTTCCCCTAGGGACAAGTACCAAGAAAGCAGTCTGGTTAAACTGCAGGAACCTTGCAGCCGGATTGGTGACTCAGGTTCCAATTTCCACAGTGCAGGCACACTGTGCCTGCCTGAATACCACTGCCCACTGCCAGAGTCTTGCAGCTTCCCTTAGGAAATGATACTCCTGCAGGAGGATTATAGAAAAACTCTCTCACAAAGGGAGGCCCCGTCTTTCCTTCCTAAGGACCTCTGGTTTTAGTGGTCCAGGAGCCACCCACTTTATTCCTTCAGCTTCCAGGACTCTGTTTCTTCCCTAGACTCAGCCACCACTGAATTCTTACAGAGAGAACATTCACTTGATAAAGTTTATTTACACTGCTAAAGCTAGCTCCTTTGTCACTATTTTTGAAGTTATTTTATTAAAATCCTTGTCTTAAAGGTACATTTGTCCCTTCAAGAGTCTGTGTGGGGATTTGGTTTCTCCTTGTTTCTTTACCGTTCGGAGCTGCGAGTCCCTGGGACCAGGCAGTCTACTCAGTGTAGCTGGGAAGTCAGTTGCTCATTAGTCGTGGGATTTTGGACAGCTCTGGGCGGGGGGACTTGGTGGGAGTCATTACCAATTCCCGACTCCCCAGTCTCACCTAAGGAGCAGAGGAAAAGGAGCATTTACGGCTCCTATGCAGCCTTTTCCCTTCCCCAGCTGACAGTGGTTTGCTGCCAACTGCTGCAGAGCAGCACTGTAGTCCCAAACCAGTGGGCCCCAAGGCACAAGATCTCAGATTCTGGTCACCCAAATCCCTTTTATCTTCTCACAGGAAAAAATTGAAAAACTCTCCTGAGACAGTATTTATCCTGAATATATTCAGTGGGCTGTGATAATTATCCTATTCCAATTCATTCTTTGAAAAAATGAAGCTAATTTCATGACCACAAGCAGGACATGAGCCACACACTGGAAAACACTAGCTGGAGGTTGGATAGCTCCCACTGGCCCATACTTGCCAGTAGCACTTGCCTCTCAGCCCTCTCGGCCCTCTCTCAGTGTGGCAGGAATGGCTGGGGAGCAGGACTTGAATTCTGGCTCTGTCCCCACCCAGAGCCAGATAGTTTAACCTGTCCTCCAGTATCCATTTTCCTATGTAAAGTGGACTAAGAGCAGCATCTTCCCTATTTAGCTCAAGGGTCTGTATGCAGACCCCTTCACACATCCAAAGCCCATGCTGGTCAGTTCTAATTTCCTTCCTTCTCTAGAACCAATGCACCCAGCCAAGTACAGGGTGCAAATCAGAGTACCACCTAGTCAGGACTCTTGGCTCACCTGTCTGCTGGGCAGCTGGGGCTGAAGTAGGAACCTCAGTGCTCACTCTTTCTCTGTCATCTGTTCAGTGCAGCCACTGCCCAAGGGCGACCAAGTGCTGAACTTCTCTGATGCCGAGGACCTGATTGATGACAGTAAGCTCAAGTGAGTTCCTGGGGTCACAGTGCAGAGAGCCATCTCTGGTTGGTAGGAACGTTGGTAGCAACCCCAGGATCTCAGCCTGGAGCTTTAGTTGCCATTGCTGTGCTTTGCATCCTTGCCATGCCCCTTCTGTGGAGGTTGCTTGGGTCACTCCCTTCCCTTTATCCCCCCACACCAGGCCTGGGGAAGGTAGATAGCCCAAAGCTAAACATCCTTCTGGGGCTCTTGGATAAAGGGGTCAAGGATGCCCTAGTGAGCCAAGTAGCAGGTGAGCTGACACCAGCCCTGATCCAGTCTTCTCGCTCCTCAGGGACATGAGAGATGAGGTCCTGGAGCACGGTAAGTGAGGGAGTGGAAGCTCTTGCTGGCATGGAGAGGACTAGTACAAGGTGCTGGTGGCTTCGGAGTGTCCTCACCGCTTCATCTCACCCCAGAGCTGACAGTGGCTGACCGACGCCAGAAGCGAGAGATCCGGCAGCTGGAACAGGAGCTGCATAAATGGCAGGTGCTAGTAGACAGCATCACAGGTGAGGAGGCCAAGGGACCAGAAGATGCACTTCTTTGGCATCCTTCACCCCACCAAGCCCCTCCTGTTGCCAGGCTAGGCACACCATTTCCCAGACCGCAATCCTTGTTACTTAGATCTCGCCTGTTTCCTGCCTTCCCCTCAGGCCCTCTGGTGGGCCCTGCCTAACCCTTCTCTTCTCCAGGCATGAGCTCTCCGGACTTTGACAACCAGACGCTGGCAGTACTGCGGGGCCGCATGGTGCGGTATCTTATGCGCTCACGTGAGGTGAGGCAGGTCCTCCCCATCCCTGCCCTGCCTACACGTTCCTCCTCTGTCCCTGCTCTTTCTCTGTCTAGTCCCTGATGTGTTTTCTTTCCTTGGCCTATATGGACCCCCATCCTCCATTCCACAAGGCCCAAGCCCTCACCTGCCCCATTTCTGCAGATCACCCTGGGTAGAGCAACCAAGGATAACCAGATCGATGTGGACCTGTCTCTGGAGGGTCCAGCCTGGAAGATCTCCCGGAAGCAAGGTACTCCCAGTAAAAGCAGTTCAGGAATTTACCCCAGTCTCTTGTTGCCCTTTCTAGGCCTAGGGCTTGGTGCATGTGGGAACCCTCAGGGACCAAAAGGCAGGCAGCAAAAGTTTCTCTAACTTCGGGGTCCCGGGTGCCTTCAAGTCCCTGTCCCCAAGAAACAGAGATGGTACTTGAAGTCTTCTTTCCTCATCCCATGCTCCCCTTTTACTCTCAACTTCCATAGGTATCATCAAGCTGAAGAACAACGGTGACTTCTTCATTGCCAATGAGGGCCGAAGGCCCATCTACATCGATGGTCGACCTGTGCTGTGTGGCTCCAAATGGCGTCTCAGCAACAACTCTGTTGTGGAGGTGAGCTGAGAGGGAGTTAGAGGCCAGGGTGTCCTACCTGGGGTGTGATGAGCTGGTCCTTGGGCCTGGCCCCGTCCCAGGGCACCTTTATCTTCTCCCAGATCGCCAGCCTGCGATTCGTCTTCCTCATCAACCAGGACCTCATTGCCCTCATCCGGGCCGAGGCTGCCAAGATCACACCACAGTGAGGAGTAGCAGCAGGAACTGGGCGCTCTCTGGCCTGTTTCCCCTGTCAGTGGGAACTCAGGTTCCTGGGAAAGCCTTCTGCCCAGAGTGGGTAATGGGAGGCCCATTGATTTGAGCCTTTGAGGCAGGGTGGGGCTGCAGTGGGGGAGCCAGGAGAGGCTGGGACCCTTGTGCTTCCCTAGAACCAAAGCCCTTCCCCTCCCTGATGGCCACCCCTGTGTCTCCAGAGGATTAGCTTCAGACTTCTCCTTTATTGTTTTCTTTTGTAAATAAAAAGCACGAAGTTCCAAAGTAGTTTTTATTGTTTTTTTTTTTTTTTTAATAAAAAAAAATGTAAGGACAGGTAGAGAAAGGGGCACATGCAAGGGATGGCAGAACCCCTCCTTGTCCTGAGGCCTTTGACCCCAGCCTGCAGAGGGGGATGAGAATGTCAGTGGAGCAGGCTGAGGAGGGGCCCCAGGAGTAGGACTTCTGGATCCCTCGGTCTTCCCAAAGCTCCAGCCTGCCCTCTAAGTCAGGGCCAAGCTCTCCCTCCCCCTCAGGCTTCCAAGCAGAGCCAGCAGGCAGTGCAAAGGTCAGAGGCTGGGCAGAGCAGCAGGTGGCAGGTGTCTGCAGCACTAAGCTTGGGCTGGCAGTCAGACCCCCGTGCCTTCTTCCTGGGTCCACTGGACTGTGCCAGGGCCATGGCAGCCAATAAGCACCATCTCCAAGCTGTGGGGGTCCCAGGGCAAAGCCCGGCCCCCTGGCCCTGGTGGGGGCTCTCCAGTGCTGGCAGCCTCGGCCTGGCTCACTGGCTCTGAGGGCTCAGTCCTGGCCCCTTCCTCAGGAGGAAGTGAGGCCGGAGTGCTGGGCTCTGAGCAGAGTTCTCCAGAGCCAGGGGCCTCTGAGTCTGAAGTGGAGGTCCATAAAGCTGTGGCTTGAGGCCAGGGGGAGCTCTGAGATGCTGGGGGCCCCCAGGGCCAAGGTGCCATGAGGGGTGGGGGCCCTGGACGAGGATGGGTCCCACTCAAGGCAGAGCCAGCAGGGGTTTGCAGGCAGTAGGACGATGCCCCAGTGTCCACACGCAGAGGCTGCAGCAGCCCAGGGGTGCCAGCTGGGCCTGGCCCTTCTCCTGATGCTCGAGGGTGTGAGCTTTCCCCAGGAGGCACCAGGACAAGCTGTACAGCCTGGCGAAGTGACTGCAGCCCCTCTCGCATCTGCTGCACCTGCTCAGACAGCTCCATCACCTTTGGGGGTGGGAGGAGGCAAGGCCAGTGTGTCACTCACCTCAGGCAACAGCAATGCCTGCCTTTCCCCTCCCTGTCCCCACCTTGCCCCTTACCTACCGCCTGTCGCAGCTTGTCCAGTGTGTCTGTGCTCCTCACCTCACTGGGCCCAAGGGGGACAGTGAGCAGGCCACTCTCTGTGGATAGGATGAGGTTAGCAGCTGGGGCTGGTAAGAGACAGACAGCCTGGGGTCCAGGCCTCGGCCTGTTAGAACAGACTGCATGGACCTGTAGGATGTAACTCCAAGAACAACCTCTTTTGGCCTTTCCCAAGGATCTGAATTTTGCCCAGACTGCCAAAGGTAGGAAAACCCTCCCAGCAGCCCTGGGCTATACTGCCCAGCAAAGAGTCTCCCTACTCTTGGGTAGTGTTTTGTTTTTGTTTTTGTTTTGGTTGTTGTTGTTGTTTGTTTTTTTTCTCCTTTCTCCTTTTCTCAGTGCTTGTCCCTGATTCTGTTCTCCAGGGACAAAGACATTCCTAGGAGCTCTTTGTCCACTTCCCAGGCTGCCTGACCTGGTCCAGAGCCCAGTTTCAAACCTGGTTTTCCAGCCCTCTGTCCTCCCAGTGAGCCAGATCTTATGCTAAGGGTTTTAGTTACATTCTCTTATTTAACATGCACAACAACCCATTTTATAGATAGGAAGCTGGGCCAGAGAAGCCAAATTCACACTGCTAGAAAGCTGTCAGAGCAGGGATCCAAACCCAGGTCCCAGGTTGGTCTTTACCACCAACCGCTCCCCCCATGCAAATGGTGTAGAGAAGGTGAGGGCAGAGGGCTTCCAGGCCAAGTCTGCCTGCTGCCAGTTTCTCTAGTCCCAGGCTCAGAGACCAACAGTGCTTCAGGTCTACAGGGCAAATGGGCCACCCCACCAACATACTCTGTCCCTGAGCCCCATACCTGGTCCAGGGGAGGGACTGCTACTACATTCCAGGCCAAACTGGCCCACTCGGAAAGAAAACTTGGCCTGGTCTGAGCCACAGCCATCCTCAATGCCATCAACGACCCTGTGGACCCAACAAATCAACATATAGGCAGGACAATAGATCAGGCAACAGCTACTGTGGTATTACAGGGGACAAAATGTTCCAGTGTCTGCACATGGAGGCTAGAGTAACTCAGAGCTGGCTAGGGGACCTGGGGGTCTTATGAGAAAGCTAACATGTAGTCCCTTTCCCTAGGAGCTTGCATTTTAGCTGAGAGCCAAAGTAGAGCAATGTGAAACAGCAAAAACTCAGAGCAGGGTATGCCATGTACCCACAGGGAAGTGGGGCAGCAGGAGGACAGAAGCATCAAGGAAGGCTTCCTGGAAGAGGCAGGCTTAGAATGCAGACTGGGAGGAGCTAAGATGGAAGGATGGAGCCAGGTGTGGTGGCACATGCCTATAATCCCAGCATACAGGAGACTGCGGCAGGAGGATCATGAGTTTGAGGCCAGCCTGGGCAAATCTGACACCAGCCTAGACTACAGAGCCATACACTGTCTCAAAAAATATATATATCAATAAAAAGATGGAAGGATGGGTGCTCAGGGTGGGGGCTGCCTGTCTGGAGCCTCTGCCTCATTACCACCATCTTGCTATGGGGGTCCAGGGCCTGCTTACCTGGGGCTCAGATCCGGAGGCACATTCCATGACATGGGGGGCAACCGCAGCCCTTCTAGGGTCCGTGGGTGAGCAGAGGAGCCAGCCTCAACCTTTGAAGCCCCTGCCCTGCTTGGCCTCCCTCTACCACCCAGACGAGGCCGGGGCATGGTTCGACGTGGAGATAGCAGCTTGGCGGCTGAGGAGGAGGAGGTGCAGCCAGGGGACAGGAGGGGACTTGAGGGCTCATCTGCAGGGGCTGGTGAGACTGTGGGACCCTGCTCCCCATCTGTCTCTTTCTCCTCCAGTGTGGACATGAGGGTGTTGTCTCCACTCAGAGAGCTGGTATCCACCTGTGGACAGAGGGAGAGAGGGATGGCCACTGTTGAGTTCCACTCACCTCCTCTACCAAGGCATCATTTCCCTTAGAATGGCTGAGCCATCCTGGTTAAACAGAATAGCCAGTGTCTGCTGTCATGCTGAGGAAGAGGCTCAGGAGGGGTGACCTGTTTTTCTACTGCCTCCACGAAGCTGCCATGCCCTGGGAGCATTAGCTACCCCTCAAAATTCTGACCAAATGTGAAGATGCCATCCGTCCACTTGCAGGCTAATGGGATTATCCAAGAGAAAGCAGTACTAAAAGCTACTATTTACATACATAACCTTGTAACATCAAAAAGCCTCTCAGGAAAGTCCTGTTTCACCATAAAGAAACAGGGACGTTGGGTGTGGTGGCTCTCACACCTGTAATCCCAGTGATTTGGGAGGTGGAAGCTGGAGAATTACAGGTTCAACACCAGAGGCAGCCTGCATAACTTAGCAAGACTTTATCTCAAGATAAAAAATTAAAAAAAAAAAAAAGGGCTGAGAGCCAGGCTCGGTGGTGCACACCTGTAATCCCAGTGACTCGGGAGGCAGAGGCAGGAGGATCACAAGTTCGAGACCAGAGGCAGTCTATGTAATTTAGCAAGACCCTGTCCCAAAAATTAAAAAACATGGGCTTGGGGTGCAGCCCAGTGGTAGAGCACTTGCAAAGTATGTGCGAGGCCCTGGATTCAACCCCTGAGTACTGAAAGGGGGGGGGGGGGAGAGACAGAGAGAGGAGAAAATGGGGAACCACAGGGCTCTTCAGAAGCAGCCTAGAGGGCTGGCTGGCACCTGTTCCTGTCCTGCTCAGCCCTGCACGCCTCTCCATCTGTAAGCCCTTTAAGCTCGTGTTACCATTTCACTTGGTTTCCTTCACCTAAGACTCTGGTTTGGACAGGGTCAGGGTGTCTCAGATGGGCCAAAGAGGGCCCGGAAGATGTGGCTGAGCATGGCTGGCTGGCTTTTAAAAGACAGGGTGTGGATGACGTGGAAGGGCAGTGTGGGCTCCTACCTCATGGGTGGGGGCTTTCACTCCGAGGCATGCCTCCCCCAACACTCTCCTCTAGGCCCCGACTGCCCACCTCACTGGCTTCCTGGCACCCCAGTCCCTCCCTGCATGTACCCAGCACCCTCACCTCTGCAGAGCCTCCGCCAGCACCCAGGTTGTAGCTAAGCTCCCCTCGGAGGCCACGGCTGAAGCGTGGGGCAAACTCAGGATACAAGGCGAGGCTCTCGTGCAGCCCAGCCAGCTGCAGACATTGCAGGACACAGTATGTCAGCCCCTTCACATCAGCATTGGCCTTTACCACTTGCTCCCGCCGGGGCAGCTCACAGCCAATCAGATCACCCTTCCCTGGGGAAAGGAAGCAGAATTCAGCAAGCCTTGACCCTCAGCCACTAGAAGAGGAGAGATGGGCTGTAGGACCCCTGAGCTAACCTCCCCTGAGGAGCCAGGGTTTTCCAGCTGAGGCTCCACTGTGAGGCCTTAGGGCCAGGACAAAGAGAAGCAAAGGGACCCAGCTATAGCTTGATCTCTGTGGCCTGCCTCACTGGCTTCCCACACAAGCATAGGGTGAAGAGAACTGGGACCCAGGTCCTCAAACACTTCCAGGATCAAAACCACTGGGAGGAATCCTCTGCCTCTTAGCTCTGAGAGGTGGAACAGTCTATGTTCTAGTGGTTTACAGGCAAGCTGTCACTTAGAATTCCCTGGGAAAGTTAAACCAATCAGACTCCCAGACCCCATCCCTACCTTTAGTGTCATAATAGCTATAGGAGACCCCATAATCTGATTTTTTTTAAAGGGTCACAAGTGGTTTAGGCGTAGCTTGTCCAGGGACCAATGTTTGGGAGTAGTTTAGTGTCGTTTGTGGCACAATGAAAATGTCAGATGGCCAAGTTCTTTCATCTTCCCTAGTCTTTGCTGTTTCTTCTACACAAGAGATGCTGGATCTACCTGATCTCACCAGAGGGGTCTATGGAGGGTTTCCCATGGCCAGGTTGAGACTGCCACCTGGCTGACAGCAACTGTAATGTGACATTAATTATGCTCTGCAGCCCAATCTCAGACATGTTGGATGGTGTATGTGCTTGTGCATATGCATGAGTCTTAGAATGAATGACCAGAGTGTCTGCATCCAGGGACATGAGGAGGAACAAGTGAGTTAATGTAGATGAAGTGCCTGACACATTGATGACCAGAAAAGTGATTGCCTTCCTTTCTTTCTATTGTTCCCTGCAGGGACTGGCAGCAATCTGGGCTTGGGCAGAACACTCACTGCCATGGAAAGGACGCTCAGCCTCTGACAGACCATCCATATGACTAGAAAGTGTTTACAGCCTTAAGGATGAAGACAGGTGGCTGCCAACAGGACACACTGAGCTTATAGGTCTTCTTGAAATGCTCATGGACTTCCCCTCAAGCTCAAGTACAGAATGCATCCCCGTTAAATTTTATCTTGGTTCCAGGCTATTCTTCTGGTTCCTTTTCAGAGTTACCTGGATCTCAATATGACCCTCTGAGGAATGACCTCTCTCATTTGTATTGTCTGAAATAGGATAAATGTGTTTCTTGTCCTCATCCAAGAAGTGACATGAAAATGAGAAACAGAACTAAGGACCGAGCTGCAGAAGCCAGAGAGACTGCCCCCATGCTGGCACCCTGGTCACAGCCTCCAGATTCAGCTCATCCCATCTCCATCCTCCCTCATAGGGCTTCAAATGCTTAGATGAGTCAGTTCACAAACAGGCTGGAGCCATAATCACCACTGGTGACCATGGGGCCAGCTTCAGCTACCAGGGAGCAGGCTGGGTGCCCCTGGATGATCAGTCAAGGAGATGGAGTAGGGGAATGAGGGTGAAGACAGAGCAGAAAACCAGGTCATAGCTGGGTGCAGTGGCTCACACCTCTAATCCCAGCACTTGGAGGTTGAGGCAGTATGCCAGCAAGTTTGAGGCCAGCCTGGGCTACATAGAACCTGTCTCAAAAACAAAATGAAACAAAAAAACCCAGGTCATGATCAAGGTCAGAACTAGGCATTCTTTGAGGCATCCAGAAGCTCCAAGTCAATGGGAAAATAGCTCATGCAAAACATGCAGGCCAGGACAAGATGGGTAAATGGGGGCATAAGTCCTGTTGCTGGGGACATTCTGGAGACAAAGGCCTAGAACACAGTCTGGGGCTTTTCTCAAGGCTCCATCTGAATACTGAACACTGAATGTGGCTATTCTAAGCTTGGTGCCTGACACCAGCACGGAGCTGCTCTGAGAGAACCTGTATCAGCTCCCAGTTACTGTGCTTCCTTGGCTCCATGCTGAACACCATCTATTTATGATCCACTCAACAACCTTGCTTCAGATTGACCAGTGTGCAATTGTCAAAATGTGTCTTTCCACCCTTCTAATAGCTCCAGTTCTCCATAAGTTCTCGAGGATTACAAGCCATACTTGAATATAATATAACTTTTATTTCTTTTTTCTTATTTATTTATTTATTTATTTATTTATTTATTTATTTATTTATTTGAGACAGGGTCTTGCAGTGCTGCCCAGGCTGGCCTGGAACTCCTGGAGCTCAAGAGATTCTCCTGCCTCGGCATTCTAAGTAGCTGAGACTACAGGCACACCACCACACTTGGCCATTTTCTCAGTCCTGGCATAAACTGCACCCAGGCCCAGATGCCTGGACTCATGAAAGATGAAAAATAAGAGCATCGACAGCCTACCACCTCTCTCAGGTTCCAAGACCCCCAATGGCATTTCTTCCTACTATTTCTGTTGGAGGATCCTCCTTCTCAAGGGAGGGAGGACAGACCCTGGTAGCTATTGAAACATCTGGTAACACTGCACCACCTTCTTGGTTCTATTATGAGCTTATAGTCTTCATGGTGGGTCACTAGGTAGTGATAAACCTCAACCCCTCAGGACCCAGCTGTCCCCACAGCCAGAATTCAGCTGTGGTCAGGTTATCACCCCCCTGCCATCTCATGTGTTAGTCCTTGATTACCCACAGATCTTTCAGTGTTCCTTGCTTGCTGGTGTCACCATGAGAACTTCCAACAGAGCTGTGCTCCTCTTTAGTGGCCTTTCCTGGATGCTTCCCCTGTGCTTCCCAGAGTGCTTGGGTGTGTTGTCCTAAAGCCTAGGGGTGCATCTAGCCCTCCTGAGATGCTTCCCTTTCTGCCAGTCATGACCTTCTCAGGTGCCTGGGGACACTATGTAAGAACCATGAGATTTAGAGTTGGGCAGACTGGATTTCAAGTCCATTCGGTAATTTCTAGCTTCTAATCAACCTCACTGACATCTATCTCCTTCTACATAAAATGGGATTTATAATAGTTCCCACCCAACTAGGTTCTGTGACATTCAAGGGAGACTTAGCATGTAAAGTGCTAGGGCAGTGGTGGTCCTGCTGTGCAACCCTGTGCTCAGTACTATTATTATGTCCATTTCACAACAGCAAACTCTTGGTCCTCACCTAGGGAACTGATTCCTCACCTTCACCTTTCTTTTGCTGAGAAGGGAAGTACATACACTGTAGGTACTGTCTCACCTGAAGAGTCTCCCCACCTGTTTGTAGACTGAGCTCGGCTATCACTCCTCCTGACTTTATGATTTGTCTCAGGAAAGTCAAATCCCACTGCCCAAGGAGGCTTGGCCAATGCGAGGACAGCTTCACTCCTCCCTCTTTTGGCCCTGCCTGAACACTCTCCCCAGCACATCCTTGCTCAGTAGACGATTTTCTTCCTCACAGGAAGTGCTGCTCCTCCATCCCCCATACACTGGCTCTTCTTAAAAGACTGGCCTTCCACTTTTCTGGTCCCAAGATCAGCTGTGAGATCAGGATCACCTCCCTCGTCACCACCTTGCAGTTACCCAGTCTCTAAGCTTTGTCTAAGAACTTGGTTACTCCCTAACTCCACCCTGGATGGCTGTTTCTCCCCCTGCCTCTCTCGTATGCCCTTGCATGTGCCCCCTCTCTAGGTTTTCTGCAGATGGGGGCCAAGGTCCTCCCTACACAGATGAGCCCCCACACCCTCTCCCACCAACACAAACCTAGGATGGCAAGCACAGTGCCACCTTTGAGGACCTCCATGGAGCCGGAGCAGACAAAGTAAAGAGCCTGGAGCGCATCACCTTGGTGGATGAGGTACTCGCCGGGTGTGCAGAAGGCAGGCCGCAGGGCCAGGGACAGTGCCCGCAGGCAGCCACGGCTTGCTGCCTCGAACAGTGGCAGCTGTAGGACCTCTTTGTGCAGGTGCATGGCGATGTCTGCTCGAAGCTCATCTGGGAGGCTCTGCAGCAGCTGCAGGTGAGCAGGTGGGAAGGGTTGTAGGTGACAGAACAGGAGGCGCCTTCCAGATAGCCCTCTGCACCCTGGCCAGCCTCAGGAACAAGGGGAGACGTGGGAAGCAGTCTGAGGCCTTGTGCACAGCATCAAGCTGCACAGGCTGCAGTAGAGGCTAGGGTGGGGAGGGGGTGCTGTTTCTGTTATCTTCTCAATCCTTTCAGCCCCCCTGAAAAAGCCCTTTCCTCCTCTAGGCCCCAGGCTCAGATCAGTGAGTGCACAGCCCCCAGAACTCACTGGGGTTGAGAGGGCCCTCCAAACCCTCCAGGATGCCCTCTCCCATGCTGCTGTCCCTGCAAGAGAGTGGAAGCAGGGAGGGCAAAATTCTGCATTCCTTACCTTCCTCACCCCACCCCACCCTGCCAATCCTCAGTCCAAGCACAAACAAACCCCTTGAACGAGCAAAGACTAAAAGCCTATGGAGGCCCGCCACACCTCAGTGGTGTCAATGCCATTGTTCACAGCCCAGGTGGCCTGGAAGTACTCAAGCATGCGCTGCTTGAGGGGCTTGGGGATGCGATGGATGCGGATATAGTCACGGAGATCACGAGTGCGGCTGTGGTACAGAAATCGGCGGGCGTACATGCGCTGGATGATGGCTGTCACGTTCCCAAACACCACTGCGTGCATCAGGGCTGGGGGAGGGTGGTAAGAAGGAGTCATCTACATGGCTAGCCTGGCTCAGCCTGATACCCAACTGGGCACACATCTATCCTCTGTCCCCTCCCCACCTTGACACTTGCAGGCAGGGCACATGGGCCCTAGGTGTCATGATGTCTCTCCCAACCCTGGCCTCCTGTTCTATGGACTACAGAAGGCAGAACCTCTGGCCTGGGGCTGGAAAGCTGGGAGAGAGCCCAAGAAGCCGTGGCCCAATCTCACCGCCAATGAGCATGGTGCAGATGGAGAAGATCTTCTCAGTGTCTGTGTTGGCAGACACATTGCCAAAGCCCACACTGGTGAGGCTGCTGAGTGCAAAGTAGAGGGAGGTGATGTATGCACTGCGCAGTGACGGGCCACCTAGGAGCTCCAGCCCTGTCCTGTTGGCCTCGCTGCTGCTGCTGCTGCAATTGTCACTCTGGCCTGAGCTGTTCTCTCCAGCTGGGCTCTGGCCCACTAGGTAGTAGGGGGTCTCCAGTCGGCGGGCCAGCTCCTGCAGCCAGCCTGGAAAGGAGTGAAGGAAGGGCCTTAGCAGACAGGACCACATGGCTGGCACCCCCAAGGTGGGAAACATGCAAATGCAGACCCACCCTGATGGCTCCCTGCCACTTTCTCCCTTCTCTGGCAGCCCAGCACACCCTGATCCATGCCCTCAACCCCTTAGCAAGACCAGCATGAGAAACAGGTTGCCATTTCCCTAGCTGTCTCTTCTTGGTGCCTTGGGTGGAGCAAGAAGAATCCCACCCTCTTCCCCATGGGTGCTAATCTCTGGGAACACGCCCAGCATGAAGGGCTAGTTGCAGGAGCAAAGAGACTAGTGGTGAGGGGAGTGAGGAGAGTCACTGCGTTCAGTCACAGCCTGGTCCCCAAGGCCGGATGGCTAAAGCCACCTCCTCTGTGCTATTCACCTAGACCCTTCTTCCTTTGTCTGAGCCCATCTGCTCCAGAAAGTCCTCCTCCCTGCCCTATTCATTCTGTGCTTCCTCACAGTCACAGAAACCACCCAATCTCATGTAGGTGCTCTCCACATCCCCACATAGATGTGTGCATAGACACTACTGAGGCATGACACATGCCTCATACAGGGGAGAGGACAAACACACACATAAGTGCCCTACAAATGCTCAGATACAACCACAGCCACTCACAGTGAAAAGACCTGGGTATACCTGGAAGAGAGACAAAGACCTACAGATGTTTGCACGCTGGCACACAGGCAGGGGTGAGGAAATGCTGGCACACACAAGGATACAGGCCTGACCAGGCCATGGGGCAGAGGCTGAATTTGCTCATCACCCTCTGTCCCACTTCTTGGCCTGGCTTTGGCAGGAGGAAGGGGTGTGCACTGGGCTCTCTCACTCTGAATCTGGCTGGAGGGTTCTGGGAAGTCTCAGGTGCTAAATGGGGCAGGGAAGGAGAAGGGAAAGAGGACAGATTGGCTGATGGAGAAGAGACAGAGAGTAAATAACTACCATGGGGCAGGAGCTGCACATCAGAGGTGTCACATGAGGGGGCTCAAACCTAGGGGTTAGGGGCCAGGGCTTAAGGGCTTCCCAGAAGAAGAGACGTGTTGGAGGAGGGGGCACCATGGTAATTCCTGACAGAGGGAAAGGCATGAGCTAGGCCTGAAAATGAAGATGTTCAGAAAGTACATAGTGGGGTGTGGTGGTGCATGCCTGTAATCTCAGCACTCAAGAGGCTGAGGCAGGAGGATCCCAAGTTTGAGACCAGAGGCAGTCTGTGTAACTTAGCTAGACCCTGTCTCAAAAAGTGAAAAAATGGGCTGGGGGGTGCAGTTCAGTGGTCCAGCACTTGCAGAGGATGCAAGTGCAAGGCCTTGGGTTCAATCCCCAGTACCACAGGGGGGAAAAAAAAAAAGTGCAGGCAAATAGCTCAGTTGGCTAAAGATAGCGTTAACAATGAGGACATCAAATTCTAGGATAAGGAATTTGGGGGGGATGTATTATGACCTGCACCGTGGGGATCACTCACCCTCCTGTTATCTGAGGTATGCTAGAAGGATGCAATGGAGTATGAAAAACTCTTCCTTGTCATTGTTTCATTGGGCTTCTGAGGGTAAAGCCACAGCCAGGTGTCCAGAGGTAAGGCAAACAGGGTGAAAGTGCAGTGGGAAAAAGCAGCAAGACAGGTAAAGGTGGCAAAGGATTTTCCTCTCTCAGTCTTGGCTATGGGGCATCAGAGCCTGCTTGAGGAGGACCAGGCCAGCTAAGGCTGTTCTGGAGGCTGGTAGTTCTTACACTGAGAAATTCCCTGAATTGCCTCCCTTGTTATTTAAAAACCCAGCCCATCTCCTTTAGGGTAATGGGAATCTGGGGAAGTAAGTCTGCCCACACAAGCAGCCAAACAGGGGACCAAGGCAAGGAAGCTATGGAGAAAAAGCCTCCCAGCAGACAGAGCTGGCCAGTAGCCCATCCACCAAGCCCAGCCTCACCTCTCTCACACTAATTTCTTCCCAAGACTGGATTTTGGGAGGCCTGATATTGGCATCAACCCAGCGGGGGAGGGGGCAGTTTCCCAGGAGAAAGATGGGGGAGATGGTGATGTGAAGTACTTGGAAACTCTTCAGATGTGGACCAGTGCCAGCTCCAAACATAATGAAACCACACTGGAAGTCAGGGGTCAAGGGTGAAAGAATTACCAAAAGTCAGCCAGCCCCCATAGCCCTATGCTCATTGCGTTGGGGGCACAGAGCCTCTTTTTGGGGGAGGGCATACTTGAAGGATGAACCCAGGGCCTCATGCATACTTTGCAAGTGCTCTACCAGCTGCATGCCTAGCCTCTTTTTTATTTTTGATCTTGAGACCAGGTCTCATTTGTGCAGGCTGCCTCTGGCCTTGAAGTTGTAATCATCCTGCCTCCATCTCCCAAATCACTGAGATTACAAGTGTATACCACTACACACGGCTCAAATTTTTTATCTTTAGAAAGGGTGAGTGTGTGTGTCTCTTTCTCTCCTTCCCTCTCTCTCTCTCCTTCCTCTCTCTCTCTCTCTCTCTCTCCCTCTCTCTCTCTCTCTCTCTCTCTCTCTCTGTCTTAAACACAGGGCATCATTCAGGTCACAACTGTATCCTTCTCTTTATCAGAACAACCTCTAACAATTCTAATTCATGATGTTCCTCAAGTCCCAAATTGAGCACACATTCTTCCTTCTATGCCCTCCAGCCCTAGCCCTCTGTCATCTTCATGGTGACTGACACTCAGCAAGCTTCCAGCTGCTCAGGTGGCCTTGAAGTTGCAATCTCAGAGATATATTTAATTTTAAATAAGCAACCCCTCTGAGGTGGCTGGAATAGAGAAGCCTCATGGACTCAAGACCAAGGGTATCTGGGCCTGTTACAGGAGGTGAGGACCAACCTGGGGATTTGATGTCTCAGGCCACTTTAGCAAGGGCAGAGCCAGGGGCAGAGTACTTGCTGGCCTCAGAGCAGCCTCCATCACAGAAGGGCAGATTCCAAGGAGCTGACACTGCCAGAGTGCTCTGATTTCTACACTTCAACAACTAAAGTGCTCAGGGGAATAGCCAAGGGGCCCTTCTGGATGGACACCAGTCTCTGTGCACTTGGCAAGGAGTCTTGTCAAGATTCACAGGAGGTTTACTGCCTCAGAGGGACTGATCAGAGCACGTTTCTAAGACTGACCTGGGTACCTGGTGACCCCACCAAGGAAAAGACTGATATGAATGGCCACCTGAGCAGCTGGAAGCTCGCTGAGTGTCAGTCACCATGAAGATGACAAAGGGCTAGGGCTGGAGGGCATGGAAGGAAGAATGTGTGCTCAGTTTGGGACTTGAGGAGCATCAAGAGTTAGAATTGTTAGACGTTGTTCTGATAAAGGGAGAGATATAGTTGTGATGTTCCTGCAGTGGGAGGAACCAGTGCGATGGCTAAGGGAACTGAGGTGAGTTCAGTATGAGAAATGCAAGGAAAGCTGTATGGAGTCCCCTGGATTCATGGTCACACCTCACATACCAACAGGAGTGGGGGTGGCAGGGTCAGATGCTATAGGGACTTCACAGAGGGTGAGGGTTTGGCCCCAGAAAGTCACCATAATCTTCTGGGAGACATTTTGGTGGAGAGGTGGGGGTGGAAGCCCTCCTGGCAGGAGTTAAGACTGAGTGGGCTGCCAGCACAGGGAGGAGCTGCGGCAGTGGAGGTGAAATGAAGGAGAGTGAAGATTCTGGGGGTGCACAAAAGGCTGCGTTTTAGGCTTAGAGAGTGTGGACGAAGGTGCTGTAGGGAGAGAGGTTTGAGCTACAGGCGACAAGAGTAGAGCAAGGATCTGGGGGCCAAGGTGCTGGGGCCAGGCTTCAGAGAAAGTGGCTTCAGAGGAAGCTGGGAAGGCAGCAGCTCCTTGCCTGGCCTTCCCAACTGGGCAGGAGCTTAAGGAATGTGACAAAGTTTGGCCAACCGGAGGACATGATGAGTGACTCAGACTCCCCAGGCAGCCTACCAGGCCTACCCACAATGGCTGGCTGCTGGACAGTTGGTGGCCATCACATGCACTAGCACACCGTTTCTCTGACAGACACACATGCAGACTTGCACAAGTTCCTGGCACTTGCTGTCACTCCCCTGGCATGCATGTATCAACCCCCCTCCAACCTCCAGTACCAATCTCGGGCAGTTCTGATTCGCTGCTCTCGATCTCCTGCTGGCCGATGTAGAACCAGACACAGGCCACCCAGTGGGCGAGCAGGGCGAACACAGCCATGAGCAGAGTCAGCACGACAGCGCTGTACTGTGAGTACCGGTCCAGCCGAGGCAGCAGGCGCAGCAGGCGCAACAGCCGCACAGTCTTCAGCAAGTGGGCTCCGAAGTACTGAGATGAGAGATGGAGGTCATCTTAGGCCAACTCTGCCTATACCAGTCCAGAAGCCCACCCACCCAGCCCTGCCACACTGACCACGTTGACCTTGAAGGCATGTAGCAGGTCAAAGGGCAGCGCCGCGATGACATCCAGTAGGAACCAAGTGGTGACATAGTGGAGGCAAATGGACTTTGGTGCAAATACAACCTGGCCAGACTTTGACACAAATGTGGTGCGGAAATTCAGCACAATATCTGTGGGGAATCCGGATGGGAGTCAGCATGGGGTGAGAAGTAGCTCTTTACCACCAGGCACCTTGCTCAGTACTTGACAGTCTCACATGGCCTGACATAGCTGTCACAGTAACTTTAGTACACATATTGCCTATTTTATTTATTTATTGTGATACTTTCGGGGTTGAACCCAGGGCCTTGTGTATGCACATTCTTTGCAAGTGCTCTACCACTGGGCTGCACCACCAACCCATTTTTATTTTATTTTTTTTGACATAGTGTCTCATTAAGTTGTGCAGGCTGCCTCTAAACTCGAACCTGTGATCCTCCTGCCTCTGACCCCAAGTCTCTGGAATTATGAGCATGTGCCACCAATGCCAGCTATGTTGTGTTTATTTTACAGAGGGAGAAATTGAGGCCTAAAGATGCTATGACTGGATCAGGGTCCTATAACACATTAGAGACAGAAACATATTTGGAATCTAAGTCTGATTTCCAAAACTCATGGGTTATAAATGGGGAGGGCAAGGGGGGCACTTGTGGGGTATGAGAAGCCATGCAGACAGATGATCCCCATCAAAGCCTGAGGGTGCCTGGCAGAGGGTGGGGCAGAAGGTGCAGAGTGCAAGTACCAAGGATGAAGAGGACCTCCACAGCCAGGTCACACACACTAGGTGGGCTACGGGCTGCGCTGGGCTCCCGAGCTGTGCTCACACACACGCTGTAGGGCACGGTGACAGCCACATATAGTGTGGCAAGCAGGATGAAGCCATCCCAGGTGGCTCTCAGCGCCCCACAGTGCAACAAGATGAAAGGTGATTTCCGGATGGCAGCAACTTTATACTCCGGCAAGTTTGGCTTCTCTCCAAACACTCCCTGAGTGAGGCAGGGCAGGTCCAGGTAGGGAGGAAAGGATATCAGATATCAGCAGAGGCTGAGCTTGGATAGTGTCTGGGGCAGGCATTCATCTCCTTTCTCTCTGTACTCTCAAAGCAACCCTTGACGTAGGCATTAGGGACCCCATTTTATAGATCAAATGACAGCTGAGGTCACACAACTGCTTAAGGGAGGAGCCAAGACTGAACCAAGGCCCCTCTGACTGCAAGGCAAAGACTTTCTTCTATATTTTTGATGAATCAGACATGACATATTCCCTCCCTCAGTCCCATCCCTAAGTGCTGGTGAGGCCTGGGTGGCCACCTGGACCTTTTCTCTGTGGTATGCTCAGTTCCTCTCTCCCATTTCTTTCACCTACCCTGTCCCTGCCCCTCAACCCGAACACACACCCTAGTGCTCAATCCACCTTATTGAGCTTGTGCTTGCCCTTGGGTTGCTTTTGCAAATGGCCAGACAGGTGGTAGAGTACAGCCCGGCTCCGCCGCCGGTTGGCGTTAAAGCCTTTGGTTCCTGCCCGGCCATATCGGCGCCGGCCACCACCTGCAAAAGAAGAGGGACCCATGAAGATGGGGTCCACACATCTCAACACAGGATCTTGGGTGTAGGACATCAGTTGCTGGCCTGTGACCATTTTGGTCAATGGTCATTGACCATTGGAGGTTTAGGCATTCCTCACTTTCTTTGGTCACTTGCCAACCCCAGCAATGGGTATTCCTAGGAGTGCTTATTGGCATTACTCTCAGGGCTTGCTTCCAAGAGAAGGTATGGACTCAGCAAGGCAGGAGAGGATGTCTATGGAAAAGGCCTGGGAGAGGGAGTCCGGAGGATGGTCATAGGAAAAGATATAGTTAGTAGGCGGCTGTCAGCAGAGGTATGGGAGCCCAGAGAAGGAGCCTAGGGTCCTGGTGCAGAGATCTGAAGGTGACACCGAAGGCTGATATCCTAGAGAGGCAGATCCAGGGCTGCGGATGGGTAAGCAGGAATGGAGAGTACTCCCAGCATCCCAAAATGGCAAAGAGGCCTTGGAGCAGTGTCTGATGACAGCTCTGTGACCTGACCAAAGGCCTGCTTCAGCCCTTGGAGGACACAAAAGGGGAAAGACCTCAAGGATTTAAAAAGGGCTTTGGCCTTGGCTCCACATTCAGGTGTCCTGTGGGGAAAAGAAACAGGTAGGTCTGTGCTCAATCTCTCCATCTGGTGGGAAAGGGGTGCTTTCCAGGTGCAAGGGGAGTTTATTTGCTTTCAGTTTCTTAGTAAAGTTGACTTGAAAACTCCAACTTCGTCTCAATTGATCTATTTGGAAAAAAAACCTCCTATCTCTGAATGTGCAGAGATGAGAGCAGCACAGGCCTCCCAGCCAGCTTAGAGTGAGACTCAGTGAGCACAAGAAGGGAGACAGACTCACAAGCCCAGACCAGATGCCATGGCTCTACTCACGCCAGAGGTACCCAACACCCTGCACAGCAGCCAAACCAACACCACATGGCACCTACCTGTCTCCTTCCAGTTGTCAGGACCCCCACGGTTCTTGGTGTCACTGATGTCCTTGTGAGAAACCAGGAAGAGGGCTACCTCTCCCTTCTCATTCTTTATGGGTATCACATCCAGGAGACACCAGAATGGTAGGCCTGGACACAAAGACAGACTCAGTGTACCTCTTATTCTCATCTCTGCCTAAGTGACAGAGGCCCTGGGCTCCACCGACATCCTGGGCAAGAAACAAGCAGGAACAGGGCTTCCTGGGATGGGAGTAGCAGTCTAGGTACATTTAGGACAGGGCTTGATAGAGAGGGAGCAAGGGAGGACAGGTGTGACTGCCAGACTTGTGTGCTACTGAGATGGGGATGTTTTTCTGCTGGGTGTAGGAAACCCAAGATTGAAACCAAGTGGACCTCACACTAGGGTGAGGATAATAGAGAGGAGGGCCCCCAGGACAAGAGGTGAGCTGGAGAGAGAGGGGATGGGAGAGTGGATGGGTGAATGAGAGGATGAGAAGGGAAAGGAGGAAGGACAATAGATGATGTGGGTGCTTGGCTGGGTGAGACTGTGAAGTTGAGGCAAGCTGGTGAAGTGGTTCCTCACCGCTCTTCCGGTACAGAATCAGCTCAGCCTTGAATTCCTTGTGCTCATCCAGGGCCTTGCGAATCTGTTGGCGGACCAGCTCACTGGTGTCTGGCCCATAGAGGAAGGAGCAGGCACAGCCACGCTGCATGACCTCGGCGCGGGAGAAGCCCGTGAGGTCACAGAAGCCATCAGAGCAGTAGACCACAGGGAAGAGCCCTGCCACCTGGGCGTTGCCCAGCACGAAGTTACTATCTGCAAGAGAGCACCTCTCAGGGAAGGTATGGGGTGAAGGGGGCATTCCTGCTTTCCTAAATGCTTATAAACAAAAGGCAAATATTGTGTGTGTGCCAGGTGGAAACTGTTTATGAAGGGACTCGGTGTGTCACCTGTGTGTCAGTGTCCCACAAGGGCCAGCTCCTACCTGCACGTGTATGAACAGATATGTAAATGCAAATTGGCGAGTGCAGCCCTTGTGGGCATTGTGCCTACAGGAATGTATCCTGAGAAGTTTGGGAAACGGGTGGGGTGGGGGCATGTCCAAAGACTGCATCACCTGCTCTAGGCCCACCTCAGCCGCACCCCTAGTTCTGCCAGGCTCACTTACCAGCCGGGTAACCAGTTTGGCTGCATGGCTCCTCCCAGTGGGACCCACCTGGACTGGAAGGCGACCCAGACCACTGTCCACCTTGCCCTTTGTGTTTGCACCCTAGCTGCCTGATGTGGCTTAGGAACTGATAAATATGATCAAGAATGGGGGTGTAAGAATGGTGGCTGAGCACCGCAGCCTGGAGCTAGGCGTGTATTGGGGAGTGGGGGGCGCTGAATCAGCAGGCTACAAGAGCCAAGCACACTGGCAAAGCAGATGGAGGAGCCTGGAGGGGGGAGAGCTTAGTGATGGGCTCCCACCTCCTATCAAGAACTGGAGACCACGGAGGACAGTTAGGCAGTGAGCTGGGAAGCCCCACTGGGGGTAAATGTGAGGAGGAAGAGGAAGGACCCAGTTTTCATAACCTTCCCTTTGCTCAGAGCCCCAGGATCCCATGATCCAGAAGCTCAAGTCACCTTCTCCAAACTTCCCCAGTCTGGGTTGGAGTCCCTCACCTTATCTTCTTTGGGGCAGGATGAGCTGTCCAAGACAGTGTTTAGGTTATGAGAAGGGCTTGAACACATGGTACTCTCCTGAGTCCCGCCTACTCTGTTTCCCTTTGCAAACCTCTTTCTAAATCTGTTTTTTGAGCCCTCCGCGCTGTCCCTGAGCATTGGCCTCCCTCCTCACCCAACCAGGCCAGTCTGAAGGTATTCCTTCCAAAGGCGCCAGATACAAGGATGGGATGGGTCAAACTAACTAGATGTGGGTTCACACCCCCTGGGAACACAGAGCGTACAAGGCCCCACTCCCTAGACAAGGACATCTAGCCATGTTGCCTGGTCAGGAGTAGTGTTGACCTCGAACCCTTGGGGAAAGGGTGCCAGGAAGGAGAGGATGGGCTCAGCTTCAAGAGGAGTCAGAAAAGGGTTGGAGGTGAGAAGCTGTGGGCACCAAACCGGCATGTGGGGGTTCAGGGCCGGCAGGAGCCCTGAATGAGGACACCTCGTTTGGAAACTAAGGGACTAGGGTTGGACTCACGCGTGCCGTCGAAGCGCGTGGCGATGGTGTCCAGGAAGGTGTTCTGCGGCGCCAGGAGCCCCCGCATGGCCGGCATCTTAGGCGGCCGTGGCCGCCCCCCCCATCCCTCCGGGGCGCGGGGACTCAGCGCCGGGGGAGGGCGCCCCGCTCGGCCGCCCTCCGCCGGGCCCCGCGCCCCCTAGCGTAGCCGTCGGGGGGCAATACCCAGCCCGTGCTCCCAGGCCCCTCCAGCCGCCTGAGCGCGAGGGGCCGTCCGCGCCGTCGGGGCCGGGAGCATGGCGCGCGGCCCCTAGCGCCCTCGCCGCCCACAAATCCCGGGTTCCAGGCTCCGCGGCCGCGGCGCTCTGCACCTCTCACTCGCGGGAGGCTCGTGTTTCTGCGGCGGGGCGGCTCCCGCTCGGGCTCGGCTCGGCGCCGGGTCCCCGCAGCAACCTCGGTCTGTCGGGGACAAGCGGCAGCTTCCCTCCCCACCTCCCGCGCCGCCGCCTGCACCGGGGTAACCATGGAGACGGGGCACACCCAGTCAGGGCCGCCTCCTTAAAGGGACAGGCCTCCCGCGGAGGAATCCCCTCCTCTTGGGACCTCTGTGGGGGAAAAGGGGGCCGCCGCCCCCTGTCCTGGCCACTCATGCTGCCCGCGCCGCCCCCGCCCCCCCCCCGCCCCTTGGAGAACGACGGCCGGGTAGACTCAGCCTCAGCCGCAGGGGAGAGGCGTCTTCTTTGCATCCCGGGGATTCTTCGAGAGCCGCTCAGCAGCCTCTCCTCCTCCGGAGGGACTGGTGGAGGGCTCGGAGTAGGAGAGAGAGAGGTGGTGTAGATTTGCTCCCCGAGGAAAAATGTCATGGGAAAGGGGACTGGCGTCCAGGTGGCGGTGAAAGCCCGGTAGTTGGAGATCGGGCCCCCTGGAGGGGCTGCAACCGCACAGGGGAGTCTAAAAGGAGAGGAGGAAGGGCTTCTGAAGAGGGTTTCAGGCGTTCAAGCCTTTCGTCTCCTCGGCTAGACCCTCTGGAAAATGGATGGAGCTGTCACTAGGAGATGCAGCTACAGGCAGGAGCTGAGGAAACGGGCGGGTGCAGTAAGATTCAGACACCTTCCGTGTGACCCTGAGCACAGGGGGCGTGCGGTGGGGGGGAGAACCCGAGACTCTATGTCTCGCGCCTTTGTTTCTCTCTAGGCTTTGTCACCTTTGCCCTTCCCCCGCGACGCTAAGAGGGTCGGGGACTGCTAGAGGTCAGACGCTGGGGAAAAACTTCCTAACCTTGTGCGTGCGGGTCTCGCCCGCGGGGAGTGAGGAGGGCCGGGCTCCGCTCCACACCCGCTTCAGTAGCAGACAGCTCAGCTCTGCGCGGGACTGGGAGCTACCGAGGGGGTGCTGCGGGGAGCCCCCTCCTTCAGCGAGCGGGCAGGGTGGGGAGACCGGGCGAGGCGGACGGCCGTCTCCCGTCCCTTTCCCGCGCCGCGGCTCTCCCCGCGGCCTCTCCTGCGGGTGCCGCTCCTCCTCCCTCCCACGATTTGCCAGCAAGCGCGGCTGCCGCCCGCACCCAGGAGAGCCGCTGGGGCCAAAACAGCAATTTGTTCCCGAACAAGTGAGGCGGGAGCTTAGCACCCTCGCCCTCCTCGAGGAGACACACCTACAGCCTCTAGAGGCGGGAAAAAGAGGAGGGTTCCCAGCTCCACCTACCCCTCATCCGCGCCGAAAGCCAAAGCCCAAGGCACCTGTATTTAAATGAGCCGGTGTTTTGGGAAGGGAGGAAGCGCTCCCCTCCCCCATCCTCTGAATCCTGGAATCTGGCTCCCAGGAAGAGGGGTGAGTCTGACGAGTCAGCCGATCATGTCCCCCACACCTGGTGGGCCCAGGGCTGGAAAAGTAGCCCCTTCACCCGGCCCTCATCTCTTCCCTTCCAAAGAGGATGCTCAAGCATTCTGCTAAGAGGGGCGTTTTCTGTCAACTTACTTTTGAGATGTGTGACATGTGGCTGAAAGCACCCACTGGCTGGGGAGCCAGGCTAGCTAGGTTTAAATACTGTTCTGCCACTTGCTGTTCGGGTGTTTTTTTAGGCAAGATATTAACAGTTCTGTGTCTCAGTTTTCTCATCTGTAAAATGGGGATAACTACCTCAGGAGGTTATGAGGATTAAATGAGTGAACACCTTATAAAGGACCTAGAACAGCACATGAGGCTTGCATCAAACAAATATTTATTATCTGGTTTTTAGTCTCACAGGAGCCCTGGGAAATAACAGAGTAGCCATTTGACAAAGGATGAAGAGGAGAGAGAGTGGAGAGGAAGGGAGGCAGGGAGAGACAGAGAAAGAGAGATTTACTCAAAGTAACAAAGTTGGTAATCTCTGACAATTCCCCAACTACAACTCCAGGTTCTGTTTCCCTCCAGCACAAATGAGGCTGTGTGGGCATTCAGAGCACTGGGCCTCTGGGGTGATGTCAGGTCCAAACCCAGAATCACTCCTATGAAGCCAAAAGGTGTTCACATTTTCAGGCTTCCAGCTCACCTATCTGGGCTGGTTTGGGGCGTGAAGCTAAGCCAGACACTTTGGGGTTAAGGTGAGCAAAGGGTAGATGGAAATGGGTGAGGTACCCCTAAGAATTATAGTAGTTTATATTTATTGAGCATCAACTTTGTACCAGGCTAAGTACTTTACTTAGATTTTCCCATTAATCCTCATAGTACCCCTTAGAAGTAGTTACTATAACAACTGTCAATTTACAGACAGGTTAGGTACCTTGTCTAAAATGCACTGCCTCCACTAACAACTTCAGGCAATGCCTGTGTCACTGTTTTAGTTATCTGGTCCCCACTTACCCAAGGTATGCCACATTTACTGAATGGTATGATCACTCTTAGCCAGAATTAAACAGCAGGCTGATTTAGCCTTTAAATTCCTTAACCCATGTCCCTCAAAGATCATTTGTATGGGATTGGGTTCAGCCACTGAGCCTTTCCCTTAGTCTGGCCTTTCCTTTCAGATGATGTGTTCAGGCATAGGGCCCACTGTCCTCTTTCCTCACCTTTAGCAGCCCTGCATGTCTTCCTGCCTAGGTCTGGCATATATTTGTTTATATGGTGTCCCTCAGCTGTTAGTGGGGCTGGGATTTAGCTCAGTTGGTAGAGCACTGCTCTGCAGTCTCTGAGGCCCCGAGTTTGATTCCCAGCACCGCAAAAATGGGAGAAGGATGTGGCAACCCACTCCCAAGGCAATCCCGAAACAATGTGCCATTGAAAACCCTATGAGGGTCCCTATGAGTCGCACACGACTTGATAGCACCTAACAACAACAGCTGTTAGTGATTAATTCCCTATCTTTTCCTTCCACCTATCCACAAGACACACATACACATGAAGGGACAATGAACTATAAGTAGGAGACAGTAAGATGGGGGGTGCGGAGGAACTGAAAATCCAACAGGGGACTAGGAGGTGAGTGACCACTGTCCTTGCTGTGATCTCTGTAATCTTTTCCTTGCCCGTTACCCCAACTCTTGACCCATTCTGGGCCACGGTTAGGGAGTCTTGGGGAGGGAAAGGCTGAGGGGGAGCCCTGCTCAGAGGCAGCTCAAAGCCTTTGTCAACAAGAAGAAACTCAGGAGGCTGCATTTTTGGAGCTGTCGTGGGAGGCCTGTGGGAGTATTATCTACAAAAAGGAACAATGAGAGAGAGCAGGGAAGAGCAGAGCAAGGAAAAAACTGCTCAAGACACAAAAGATGGAGAACAGCCCCCTCCCAACCACAAAGCGCAGGCAGAGTCAGACGCTGTGTACAGGGGTTAGGAACAGGTGGCTGTCGAGGAATGGAGCCCAGGGGCTCCTCCCCTCTTCCCACTCTCTCCACCTTCCTT
Organism: Pedetes capensis; assembly: GCA_007922755.1. Taxonomy (NCBI): domain Eukaryota; kingdom Metazoa; phylum Chordata; class Mammalia; order Rodentia; family Pedetidae; genus Pedetes; species Pedetes capensis. The sequence goes on along the minus strand of VMDO01003374.1, from coordinate 55,179 downwards.
TCAGGAGGTCCCCAGGCCTGTTCTGAACCTGGCTGTCAGTCAGTGTAGCTGGGCTCTAGCTCCAAGGTTGTGTCGTGTGGTAGGAAAATCTTGGGTTTTCAAGTCAGATAGTCTGGGTTCATACTCTAGCTCTGTCACTGACCAGTGTGTTCCTGGGTGGGGTGCATCAGTTCCTTTATTTATGACATAAACCTTAGAGAATGCTGTATAGGTGCCTCTGGCCCTGGGTGCTGGGACCAGGGAAGTGAGCTCAGGATGAAGTCCTGCAGGTTCCTCATCCCCATCAGAACCTTTTGGAATTCCTTGAGGCCTCCATACTTGGCCACTCCCAGGCGGTCTCATTCTAGGGTATTCCCTTCCTTTTAGTGGAGTAACCTAGATAGAGTGAATAGAGCACAGTAAACTTTCAAACAAGGAATCCTGGGAGGTACATGATTTTATTTACAGATAAGGAAACTTAAATATTGAATGGAGAGTAGGTAGAGGAACTAGATCTGAACCAAGGTTTGACCAGGTTAACAGCAGCTCCTGGGCTGTGCTGCAAGAACTCTGTCCTGTCCTTCAGTAAACAGCTTGTTAAAGTGAACAGTGTGCTCATTTTGATGAGTGATCAGTTAGTGACCTGTGGTGAGCACCCACTACAAACACCTAATCATCACACTGCAATGAGATGCTGCCCTTGCCTGCAGGGGCTGACAAGGAAGCACGCACCTGACCTCCTAATAACCTCGTTTTATCAATCCGTATGTTCTACCAGCACCAGAAAATGGGTTTCTTTAAAGTCAAATTATAATGAAAACCTGCGTTAAGATAAAGGGAGACCTGACTTTTCCTTGAAGCATCTGGAGTGGGTGGTATTTGTTCCTGCTGTTTTGACGGCAGTGAAGGGGCGGGTGGGCAGAACAGTTGTGCTGGTAAAGGTGGGTGAGTTTCCTCACCCAGAAACATCTTCAGGTAGATTTTCTTTGTTGATATGAGTATGCAGGCAGGAAGTAAAACTCTCTTATTACCTGTATGGAAGTAACACTCCTTGGCATTCCCCTGGGAGCCCTGACCGCAACATCTTCTGTAGGCTTCTATGGTGGTGACTGTGTTTACTGAGGTTAAGCACTCAGCCTGCTCCACCTACACAGCTCTGAAGCTGGATGAGGATGCACTGTCCTGCCTAGCAGGGAAGAGACAAAAGGGGCAAAGGGCCCACCATGCTGGAAAGATGTGTACTCTAGGAGAAAAGTTACCAGGTGGAATAGGATAACTGTTCTAGATTTCCTCCTTTTGATGAAGGTCTGTAGGACTGGAGATAGGGCAAGCCTTTTTCCATATGCTTTTTAATAGGATATGGGAGACAGAAAAGAAAAGGCTAGGTTAATGAACATTCAGCTTGTCATAGGCTAGCTGAGACACCCAGGGTACTGTTCTGCAGGACCTGGCTGGACACTACTAAAGTAGTTGCTATTGTCTCCACTTTACAGTTCAGGAACAGGATCAGAGATGTGATGTTCCATGTTCAAGGTCAGCCAGTCCCACAGACCTCAAACTAGAAAGTGGAATTAAAATCCAATTCTAGGTTCTTTCTACTCTACCACACTGCCTGGGCTTTACAGGCAGGGCTTTATTGGCTGAGGAAAGAGCTGGAACCATTTATCTTGGCCTCAGAACTCAGCAGGGTGCCTATCACACAGCAGGTGCTTCAGTATTTGAGGGAAATAAAGAATGTGCCCAAGTGGTTACAACAACCAGAAACCTGGTTCATTTTCTAGTATGCTGTTCTAGCTAGCAGCATTACAGGCAAGTACTCTGAACTTACTGGTTAAAATGGTGATAAAATAGTTCCTTACATTAGTCCCCTCTGAACAGGTACTGTTTTAGATACCTGTTTCTTCCAAGAAGCCCATGACCATAGACACACAATCCTCACCGGGTTGGACGAACCCTACAAATCAGACCTGACCTGTTAGATCAGGTGGCAGGATTTCCAGGGGCAACAAATCATTGCTCTATTGCTAGTTCACAGGTTGCATCCCACATTTTCCAGGTCAATTCTGACCTCAAATAGTTTATCCCATTCCCTTGTACATACTCCCCACTCACAGGCTGCACTCTAGCCGGGGAATACCTGCTGATATACTTCTAGCTTGGGCTTAGGACCCAGCACTTCTGCAATGCTTCTACCTTACTCAAGGTGACAGCACAGCACGCATGTAACACTGTTCCCTTGTATTATATCTGTGTGTCTCAGTTGCCCTAATTTTTTCCCCCTCCTTTATCAGCCACTTGAAGTGTGGGACTATGTTTTACTTATCTTTAACTTTCATTAGCTTCCACCATAGTGTGTGTATAAAGCACTGCCATACCTGGTAGGCAGAGAGTAAATCTGTGCAATTTTATCAATAATAAAGTGTACTTTTCAACCAGGGACCTGTAGCCCCAGCACTTGGAAGGTTAAGGCAGGATGATTACAACTTTGAGGCCAGCTTGGGCTCTATAGGGCTTGTCTCAAAAAGGAAAAAAAAAATCTTTTTCAACAACTACATGATCCAGCAATTCCACTCCTAGGAATTTATCCCACAAATATACTCTCACAAGTGAAGAATGATCTACAGAGGGTGGTACTGGGGATTAAACCTAGGATCTTGCAAATGCTAGGCAAGTGCTCTACCACTGAGCTGCTCCTCCAGCCCCTTTTACATTTATTTTGAGAAAGGATCGCACTAAATTACACAAGGATGCCTTTGGCCTCAAAGTCATCCTCCTGCCTCAGTCTCCCACATCATTGGGATTACAGGCATACACCATTGTGCCTGCCTTGTATACACATTTTAAGAAAGAAAAAAAAAACATATTAAAATTGTAATAATATATAGCAAAAACAAAATATGAATACAAGTCACATTTGACTTCTGCAATTACAAGAGATGCTCAAAGTAATCACCACAGCAGAATCAGGATTTGCTGTGTGAGGCCTCCCAGATCTTCCCTTGTGCACATTACACATAGTACCATGTGTCTCAAACTTATCACAAAGGTGTGCAGCTGTTAGGTGTGTTGGAGGTTCTCTTGCATATTCAGGCCTCCATTGTTGTACTTCTACAACATTTTTAAGTTTCAAATACCACTTCAAAATTATCTTGTATCCCTCAAATGACAACTATGCACTCGCCATTTTGACTGTCCTGCCTATCACATGGTGGCACTAGCATTCATTTTATTAATGCCAGCTTTTAAGCAAACATCGTACTACACATTGCTACCATAATTCAACTTTGAAAAGTAACACATAGATAACATCTCTTAAAATGTGTACTTTTTTTTTGGCACTCCAGGTCTATATTATGGAATGTTCATTGAAGCTATTGGTAAATAGCAAAAAACAGAAAATCATCATCAGGGAATGGTTAATCTAATTATGACAAATTTATACAAGTAGAGTCCTATGTAGCCACAGAAAGAATATGATACACTTATAAATATGAACATGGAAAGAGGTTGTAATGTCCCCCAAAGGTCATATGTTTGAATGTTTAGTCCCCAGGTGGTGGCGCTGTTTGTGGAAACTGGAACTTTAGCAGGTGGGTCCTACCATTGTGCAAGTTGCTCCTTGTGGGCAGGCCTCTGGGGGATTTTACCTCAGACCTCTGGTTCTAGTTGTTCTCTTTAAAATGTTTTAGCTTTGCAGATGCAGCTCCCTAGGTGGGCTGTTGGAGGTTTTTACCCTGGACCTCTGGTACCAATTCCCCTTTCTGCATAGCTTGAAGCTCTCTACCAGAGGCTACTGCCACCTGCCTTGCCATCACACCTTCCCACCTCTGTGGACTAAAATCCTGTAACCATTAGCCTCCAATAAATCTCTCCTTGCAAGTTTGTTTTGGTTAAGTTTCTCTGCCACAGCAATGTACCAAATGACTAATACAGAGGTCTAAGTAGTATTCACGGGCTGGGATTTAGCTCAGTTGGTAGAGCGCTGCGCTGCAGTCTCTGAGGTCCTGAGTTCAATTCCCAGCACCGCAAAAATGGGAGAAGGACCTGGCAATCTACTCCCAAGGCAATCCCAGAACAGTCTGCCATTGAAAACCCTATGAGTGTCGCTATGAGTTGGATACTGACTCGACGGCACCTAACAACAATAACAAAGTAGTATTCAGTCTGGGGTCTAGTTCATTTGGTAGAATGCTTGCTCTGAGACCATGGGTTCAATCCCCACCACCACAAAAAATAGGAGAAGAATCTGGCAGCCCACTCTAGAAACAATCAGCCATTGAAAACCCTATGGATAGCAGAGAAGCACTGTCAGGTATAGTGCCTCTTTCATTTTGTTGTACACAGGGTGGCTATGAGTCAGACCCAATTCAATGGCATCTAACAACAAAAATAATTAGTATAAATTCTTATGATATATTTGTACTAGCATAGAAAAATAACTAGAGGACTACAGAAGAAACAGTGGTTGCCTCTGGGAAGGGGGTAAACAATGCAGAGTGGCAGAGAGAGACTTTAAAATTTTTTTATTTATTTCTTTAACAGGGCCTCAAACTCTGGATCCTCTTGCTTATGCCTCCCAAATGCTGGAATCACAGGAGTGTGCCATCACACCTGACTTAATGCTTTTTCTTTTTCTTTTTTCTTCTTTTTTCTTTAGTACTGGAGGAAGCCTGCAGCCGGACCTGTGGCATCTGATCCTGTCAGATCTCAGAAGCTAAGCAGGGTCAGACCTGGATAGTACTTGGATGGGAGACCCTTTAGGAACACTGGGTGCTGTAGGCTTGGGAGAAGGACCTGGCAGCCCACTCCCAAAAAATAATCCGCCATTGAAAACCCTATGAATAGCAGGGAAGCACCGACGATTGTGTTTCATGTGTTGTACGTAGGGTTGCTATGAGTTGGATAGCGACTTGATGGCACCTAACAACAACAACAACAGCAACAGTAATACTGGGGGGTTTGAATCCAGGGTCTTGCACATGCTAGGCAAGTGCTCTACCACTAAGCTGCACCCTCAGTCCCTATTTTATTTTTTATTTTGAGACAAAACCTCACTAAGTTAGTTAGGCTGCCTCTAGCCTAGAACTTGCAATCCTTTTGCCTCAGCCTCCTGAGTCCCTGGGGTTTCAGGTGTGCACCAGTGCATGGCTTTAATGCTTTTTCTTAAAACAAAAATGTTAGTTGAAAAAAGCAAGTTGCACAAGGGTATGTATAATGATTCCCACTTACATTAAAGAAAGACAAAAACATGTATTTCCACATTTGTATTTTAAAAATTTCTAGAACAATATGTAAGAAACTTGCCAGTGATTTCTTCTGATGAGTGGGGCAAGGTGAGGGAGGACTTTTTCCTATCTACCATCTATCCTTTACTTTTTTGTGTGCTGGAGATTGAATCCAGCGCCTTGTGCATGCTAGGTAAATGCTCCACCATGGAGCTAAACTATACTCCCAGCCTGTATTTTTTAAAAACATGTCTGTATTATTTTTTTAAAGGTGAATTTTTCAAATGGCTACAAAGTAGGGGTCTAGAAAGTATCTGTTATTTATAATGAAGCCATGCCAATTTAAATTTTACCTCTCAACTGGCATACAACTGACAGAACTAAACAACTTGAAGTCCTACTCCTATTTCTAGGTTGGGGAGGGGCAAGATATTTGTCTGCAGGGGGAAATGAAAAAGGGAAGGAAAATGATGGCTAGGTAGTGTGTCTATGCGTACCAGTGGTAGCTGCCCAGCATATGGAACTTTTCTTCTCTTGGGAAGCCCAGAGTTATATGAGCTGCACAAGTCAAACTTAAGATAAACCCAACTTTTCTTCATTTAAGAAAAGTGAAATTGGCAACTTTAGGAGAGTATCTACAGCACAATATCCTAAATAAACGATGGTTTAGCCATTACTATTTTGTGGTGCTGGGGATAGAATCCAGGCACTCAATCATGGTAGGCAAGCATTCTACCACTGAGCTACACCCCTAACCCTAGGCATATTATTTTGAAAAATAATAAGCTCTGGGTTCAATCTTCAGTAGTGCAAAAAAAATTCTATATATAATATAAAATATATAGTACATATTATATATAACATATATAATATGATCCCTTTTTATAAAAAAGAAAAAATTTTAAATGTATTCGCGGGTATAACATTTATGCTTTGAAAAACGTCCAGAAGGATGTACGCTAAATTATTTAAGTCATTACCCCTGAGGAATGGAATGGGAAAATGGAAAAAATTTTTTTATATTTCTGTATTATTTGTTATTTTAAATACTATTTTTGTAATTTAAAACACCTTCATGATTTTCAAAGTTTTTATGATCATAAAAAAATCTTCAAGGCCAGGTGCAGTGGCACACACCTGTGATCTCAGTGACTCGGGAGATGGAGGCAGGAGGATTCCAAGTTCAAGGCCAGAGGTAGCGTGCACAACTTAGGGAGACTTTGCCTCAAAATAAAAAGTAAAAAAATGGGCTGGGGATGCAGCTCACTGGTAGAATGCTTGCAAAGTATACGCATGAGGCCCTGGGTTCAACCCCTAGAATCACAAATGCAAACAAAAACAAACAAAATCCCTAAAACCAAAACAACCTTCAAGTATTTTCCTATAAGCAGATTTTTATTTCAACTTTAAGGCTTTTTGGTTTTGTTTAATGCAGTACTTGGGAATGGAACCTAGAGCCTCACATATACTTTGCAAGTACCTAACCACCAGGTTGCACCCCTAGCTGATTTTTTATTTTTTTATTTTGAGACAAGGGCTCATTGAGTTATGCAGGCTACCTCTGTCTTTGAACTTACAGCCCTCCTGCCTCCTAAATCGCTAGGATTAGAGGTATGTGCCACCATGCCCAGCAACTTTTAAGGTATTTTTGACAAATATGATGGCTTCCCATCTGTCTGGGTAGTTTAATACAGTCTTGCTTGGATACAGGGATAGAACTCTTAATCCTTCAAGGTGGCTTCAATCTCTGGATTTCCTATAAAGTATAGGTAACCAATTAATCAGGAAAGCAAGGGTTTTTCCTGACACCTAGCAGGCTGATGGTGCGGGACAAATTCTCCAAAATGAGGTCATCAATTCCTCAGAAAATGCTTTCCCCAAGTACTCCTTGACTACTGGTTTCTTTACCAAAAGCTCTCTTGCCCTCCCTCCCTCCTTCATTCTATCTCTTCCTCCCCCGCTTCCTGCCAGTCCCTCCCCCAATTTGTTCATCCAACCTGAACCCTGGCAGCTCAGCTTCAGCCAAAGAGCCAGAGGAAGCCCTGAGGCAGCTAGGTTCTGCACCACTGCCACTTGCAGTCAGGGCTTGGGAGAACACATGCTGAAGGAAGGAAAGCTCTGCTTTTATTAAATTATAGACGCTGGGGGTGGGGTGAGATGGAGGCATCTGGCACCAGTGCCACCTGCTGCATGCAGGAGCTTAATTATATGGTTATATTCACTACTTCTATCAAGGGACAAGGAATAGGAGAGAAGGGTGCCAATATATCCTTTGGTTGTCTGGGAAAGCAGCTGGTAGTGGTGCTTGTTCTAAACTGTTAAATCCTCCTTTGAAAGTCACCATTCCCTATCCTATGCATCCTTTCCCACAAGCAACAGTTGCATTTGCTATCTGGCTTTCACATTTTAATTTGGTCCTAAAGCTAAGCAGCAGCAGACAAATGACTTGGGAATCAGACACTCTAATTTAAACACAGAACAAGCTGTCCGAGTGACTTCTACCCTGTGAGGCCCAAAGAAAAACAGATAATGAAGTCACTTGCTGCTGTGGAACAAATGTGGGAACATTTATACAACTGATTTTATTTATTCATCTGTAAAGATTGACTGCAGCAATTTGTTGATGGGTAACACCATAGGTTAACACTAATTATATTGCTATAAGTTTGGTTCAGGATCAGAACAGGATTCAGGAAAGGGGGAGAACAAAACCTCAAAACACTGAAACAAAAAGATACAGTTTTTTAAAACTATTAAAAAACTTTAATTAAATGCTACTTTCCCATAGACTTCCTTAGACTAGTTTGCAGCCTAAGGTACAGCCTAAGAGGTAACATGAAACAAGGCTTTGGGCTTTTGAAGAAAATGCAGGTTATGCTATGGTGCCAAGCACAGGATTGAAACCCTGATTTGAGTGTCAAATCTCAGGCACATTCTGGGATAGAGGCAGAGTCTCAAATGCTTCATTGTATTCTCTCCTTTTCACCAACTAACATTTATTTCTCTTTTCTGGCTAATCCAATACAGTATAAAATCCCCTTCCTGCCTCTACTGGTCATACTGTCATTTAAAGGGAACCTGGCAGGCGTCTATGGCTTCTGTTTAGATTGAAAAGGTAACAGGACTAGCTCGGACCTACTTCCTCCTAAAAAAGCCTCAGCAGTGGAGGCTTGCTGAGTAAGACCTCATCTGGCAGTTGGAAGACGTGGTACAGTGGGAAGAAACTTGTTTACCCTTGTGAAACCTGGTGATAGTTGCCCTTGATTCCTGATGAAAGTGACCAATCAGAAGTCAGCCCATATCACTGGGAAAGATCAAAGGAAAAAATAGCTTCCCCTCCAAAAATGATCAAGAGGAAATAGAGAAGAAACAAAAACTATTTAGAATGGCACAAAAAGTGATATGCATAAACTTTTTTGTTCTTAAATCTAAGTATATGTTTTCTAAAGTCCAGTTATCAGGTTGAACTGTGTGGGATTAGAAGAGAGAGACCAACTGGAATTTCTCTCAAGAGTTCACAGCTTCAGGCTGGGAGGTCCTGGGTTTGCGCTGGGGGAGCCCCTTTTTGAATGAGGGCTTGGGTGGGTTAGGCTCCATGCTGATTCCAGTTCCATTGGTCCCTGCAGAGGGAGCATGGCCTGGTTCGTTAGTGTTTCCTGGTGTTTGGGGTAGAGCACTCTGATACCTGGAGCCAGATGTATACCATGAGCCATTTTTGTGACGACTGCCACCATCATGTCGCCCTTGGTTTGTGGGGTCACTGGACTTTTGGCCTTGTTGCCTGAAGCCTTGTCCTCCTCGTCTGTTCCCCGACAAAACCTAAGGATAAAAGAATACAGTGTTCAAGGCGCTCTGGAATTATGGTACCCCATTTGTTCCAGTTTAGTTTGGAGCAGTATTCTGAAAGTATAGTCGTGTTTGGGACTCAAGATTCCGTCAGCCAATCTGATGTAGTCACTAGATCACAATTAATTCATCTTTCACTAATTTTTTCCTGCCTTTCGCTCCTAGGCTCATCTCCACTGAGGAGAAGTTTGTATCTCTTTAGATAGGCACAGAAAGAAAGCTAACATGGAAGAAAGAAAATTCTTTGGATTGTTATAAGTTCTCAATTAGACACGTATCTTATCACATGTCTGAACTTTGTAGATCAAAATCCACTTGTAAAGAGAATGAACATTTGGAGTAACACAGTGTCATTGTGCTCTTCTTTGCCATGGTTCATGTATCATAGATTAAACCATGCTACTGTGACATTTAGCACATCTTTCACATTATAATCCAAAAAACTTATGGCTTACGAGATTTCTTTTTTGTCTTCCAATTCCAATATTATATCAATTCTGAGGAATTACTGAACAGGACTGTCTTGGATTGCTCTTGTGTTTCTCCTTCAAACCAAGGAAAAGACACTATAGATTTCTCTTCCATTTTCTGGAGTTTCTTCCCCACCCAACCAGGTTCACTTTCGCTTCCCTTGATATATTCACATTGAACTTCTAGGGAGTTGCTGCTTTCAGATGTATACTGGTGGACCTGCCACTGGCAGTGTTTGGTTACATTGAGATGGGTGCATGATTCCCAGTGTGACTAATTACCAGGCAAATACTACCTTCAACAGTGAGGATCACTGCCAGTATATGAAAGTTAACAGTTCTTGGCAACAGGGAAGTGTAAACTGGCTAGTAGTTTGGAATAACACATCAAATGCTTTCTCAAGAACTTACTGAGCCTGGAGGGATGCAAAATAGGTACGGAATGGGAATAAAGAGCAGAAGGTATTATATTGAGCTATCAGCATTTAAACTCCAACAATTGGGTGCATTTTCTCCCTTACATTCTCAGTGTGGAAACCAGGTTACCTCTCGATGAGGCTGGTAGGGCCGGCCACTAGAGTTTGCTGTGGCTGCAGGGGTCTCTCCTGGTGCAGAGTTTCTCTTGTTAGCACCTGTAAAGCTGGGAACAGAGGCACAGGTGGACGAGGCAGAGGCATCACTTGGGCCACTCAAGGACACAGATATAACTGAGCTACCTCGGGATCTGGTTGAATAGCTGTTCTTTGGATGGGACACTGAAACAGAGATATGAGGAGTATGTGGTCACACAATAGAAGAGCACAATGGGTAAAGTTTCTCCTACTTTTCCACTTCACAATGAACAACTGAAGAAAAAGTACTGTCTATTCAAATAGTCATAAAAGAAAAACTATAAGAAAGCAAGAAGAAGAAGAACCTCCCTCCATCCCTCTTTTGCCACTCCTTTCATATCCCTATTGCTTTGTAAAGGAATTCTTAGAGACAGGAGAACAGTTTAACATCAAGTTACCAACCCCCTCACTCCAGCAACTAATGATTTTTTGGCATTTCCTACTACCTAAACTCCTGGCTATGGCTCCAGTAGCTGACTAAGTCTAGGAACAATAGTATGGACCATATGTTCAGATTCTTATGCAAGGAACATTCTAAAGTACAGACTTGGCAAAGAAAGAAAAAGGTAAACAAATCAAATCTTTGCTAAATCCTTTTTAAATTTTTTGAATGATGCAAGGTAAAAATAATCAAAACCAGTTAAATATGAATAGAACTAGTCTTTACAACAAATATATATCTTGCCAAATTTCTTTCTGCAAGCATAACCCCAAACTCAAAATACCAGTCTAACTGAAAAATATTATTTATAATTAGAATGTTAGATTTCAATGGTTAAAAACCAACCCATAGTTTTTTTCCCCTTGGCTTTAGGCCTGGACTAAACGATGAGTTAACAATCAGTGCCCTAGGACACTTTACTTTTTTCCCCACCCAGTGGTGCTGGGCATCAAACTCAGGTCCTTGTACATGCTAGGCAAGCACTCTACCACTGATCTATTCCCTGGCCCCAACATTTCATTCTATACTGACACTGAAAGAACAGAGAAGCTGAGTTCACAGCCTGCCTGATATTCCCCTGTAAGTTCTCACTCAGAGGCACTGTACTCTCTCACATTTAATACTATTATTTAAGGATCTATTATGTGCCAGGCAAGGCAGGTACTATTTATCTCCATTTGAAGATGAGTAAAATGAGGTTCCTAGAGATTAGTGTTGAGGCAAAGAGTCAAACTTGGTCTAACTTTGAGTCCCTTGTTCTTTATATCATACACGTCTCAACTCAGCAGAAAATAATCAAAAAAGACTACTTCATACTTTGTTGTTGTTAGGTGCTATCAAGTCAGGTTTGACTCACAGTGAGCCCATGTACAACAGAAGGAAATATTCTCTGACACTGTGCTACGCCTGGTACTATATCAGTGGTTCTCTGCTATTCATAGGGTTTTCAATGACTGACTGTTTTAGGATTGCTTCAGGAGTGGACTGTCACATTCTCCTCCCACTTTTGTGGTGCTGGGGATCAAACCCATGGCCTCAGGGATCGCAGAGCAGCATTCTACCAACTGAGCTAAATAAACCCCAGCTGATACTCATTCTTAGAATTCAAAGTATATGCACCCACAGACTTCCTACATATCTCAGAGTTACTTTTCATAAAGACCAGACAAGAGGCACTGAGGAAAACCCAATGGAGAGGCGAGTCAGCATGTCAGTCTCTAATTAATAGTAGATTAGAACCCCTAGAACCCAGAATCTCTCATCATCTCACCTTGTCCAAATGAATCAATGCTCTTCTTTAGAGCCTCTACATCACAGGTGAACCGGGCTACTCGTCCCAAGTCCTCATCATATTTACGTTCACTAACAAAGTGCTGAAGAAAAGGCAAAGGAAAGCCTCCATGTTAGGCAAACATTATACATGGAACTTATAATTTACTATATTACAAGTAAAACAGAATTATTTTTAATTTTCTCCTTTTAACTACTTCAAGGTTTACTAAACGGCTATCATACTACCAATGCTGAGTGATCAAACAAATTCACTCATTTTCTAAAGGAGTTCTATGAAATGTTATAGGATGGTCAAGCACAGTAGGTATAATCCAGAGAAACTATAAGGAAGGAAAAAGGAGAACTATAAGGAAGGAAAAAGGATTTATAGCAGAGGACCATCTTTCTCCTGTTGGCTATTTTCCACCTGGTTCTTTTTCACACAGACGCAGAGGCAGCAAAATGTTCATAAGCTACAACCATGATCCCATTTAGACAGATGGTATGGTTTGGTGTTCTTCAGTAGGAACCTCCTTAGAAAACCCATTTCCTCTCTTTATAAAGTAAGGTTTCATAGTCTTTGAAATAGGAAAAATTTCTTGAGATGGAAAATGATTCATGTGAAAATACAACTTTGCAAATGAGAAGAGTTTATGCTGCAAGTGATTTAACCCTTTTAAGCAGACTAAGCTGAGAGGTAACAAACTCCTTGGGCCAAAAACTAACTATACTATAGAAATTGTAGAACTAGACAACAACAAAGAAATACGTCAGGAATAAAGTGCTTCTGGGGATCTATTCAATAAACAATGTCTAAGGTAGTCTGGAATCATTTTTTTCAGAGGAAAAGGAAATGAAAAAGCAAAGTTAAGGGCCTAGATACAATTTGGAATAACAAAACTCCTCAGAGTAGTCCTCTTAACTAGGGGTAGTCTACTCCCACATGGAATGCATCAGAATCCTTGTGATGCATCCAAAAAGACTGACAGGACAGGAGAGAAAAACTACCTTTGGGCCTTTAAGTCCTAAAGCTTCCAAGGATATTATGGCTTAGGAAAGCACATGAACCTCTTGTAATAGAGCCTTCAGACATGTAACAACAGTCTGAGATTAATTCTGAAAAAGCTCTAGGGTCTATTCAGCCAAAGGCATAATAGGCACAATGGAAATAAAATGATTTGGAAATAAGACATTTAAACTGCACAGCACCCACTTCAGTACTGAAAATGTGGAGAGAAATAGATCCTTAGTCAGCCTGCAGAAATATTTCTAGCAGCTTTTCAGCCACGTGGGAAGGGGAACAGATGAAGCCTATGAAAGCCAGAAATCTCATCTAATTCCAAAGGGGTTTCCGGTTCTCGCAGATAGCTGAATGAGACTGACTGGCATCAATGTAAGGAAGATGTTCTATAAAATTTTGTAACATAGTTTTAGTTAAACAGGAAATAGTAATTTAAAATTTGTATTGTTTGGCTATCTCACCCTAGTAGATTCTAAGGGGAAGGAGTGCAAGAACAGTAGCACTCCATAGGTTTGTGTGGAACGCTGGGTCAAAATGACAAGGATCTCTGAAAGGTCCTAAATGATCTTCTACCTATGTTTGTACTGTATAAAAGTGTTGTTAGCCTCTGTAACAAGTACTCCTCTCAAATATAGTAATGAAGTTTATGAGTTCAGAAAAAGCAGAGGATAAGGGCTCAGGAGTAGAAAAGGACAAATTCCCTTATTCATACAGCTCACTTGTTTATGAACAATTATTTAGAACACATTGTCCACAACTACCCATGAATATCCCAACTTCTCTCAGGTTGACATGCTTAGTTGCAGAAACACTGTTCTTCATAAAAGAACTTAAAAGGTATAAAGCTGGGTATGATGGTATACACCTGTATTCCCAGCACTTGGGAGGCTAAAGTAGGAAGACTGAGAGTTCAAGGCCAGCCTGGGCTATAAGGTGAGACTTTGTTTCAAAAAACAAACAAAGGTATAGATGTTGAACCCCAGGAATATTTATAAATAGATTATAATGTAATCAACATCCCATTAATTTTTTCCTATAAAATCACAATTGACCAACCAACTATTATTTACTGAAGACCTGCTATGTTCCAATGCATTGCACTAGGCACTGCAGAGACAGCAGTTCCTGCTATTATGAAGTTCATAATCCAGGGGGGAAGACAAATTAATTAAGTACACATAAAGTCATAACTATGTGATGAATGCCCAGCACAGTGGGATATGATAATCAGGGAGTTAGGGATGGGTAGGTTAAGAGTGATCTCTGTGCTCAGAGGGAGTGAAGGAGGCTTTGGACAGATAGAAAATGTGTGCAGTGGTCGTCTAGCAGGAGGGAGCAGGAAGTATCTCTGGAAAGGACCAGCTCGTACAGCTGGAGTATAGAGGAAAAGGGGGTCCTGGTGTATAATAAGGATGGAAGCATAGCCGGTCCCTGCAGAGCTCTGTAGATAGTGTTAAGGATTATAGCATTTATCCAAAAGGTGCTAGAAATTTTGAAGCAAGTTACTATAATGTGAGGATCAGACATGAGAGGTGGGAAGGGGAAGGCAGTGGCAAAGTGCATGAAGAGAATCAGGTTAGAGACTATTATGGAAGTCCAAGGAACAGATGGTGGTAGCTGGATCCTGATGATGGTAGAGACTGAAAAGTAAAGATCAGATAGGAGATTTAGCAGGAGGACAAATGGACAGGATCTGCTGATGATAGGTTTAATATGGGAAATGGAGATGTTTCCTAAGGTTTCGGGCTTGGATAAGTGGATAGAAGACAATACTATAGAGAAAGGGGATCTGGAAGAAGGCCAGGTTTGAGAAGGGAAGATCATGTGTTCAACATATTACATATGGCCATAAATTAGGAAGATTTGCTACATTAGCCCCCAAAGTTAAGAAGAAAGGCAGAAAGAAAAGGCAGAAAGTTTTACCTTGATATCAGCTCTGAGTTCAACCAACTGCTCCTCTGACATTCTCACTGACACATCAGTCATCTTCTTCAGAAGTTCTGCTTTCTTTTGCCGGCTGAGCAAAATTTCCACTGTAGGAAAAGGGAATCTGAATATTATGTTGCTGCTAAATAGGATAAAGAAGAACTAGACATATAAACATTGCAGAATGTACTTAGACAGCCAAAAGCTTAGCTGCTCATCCTTCCAAAAAATGAAAATACCAAAGGTCCAGTTTCTACCTCTGGAGTTTTTAAAAGCCTTGAAAAAGTATACATTTTTTATGATTCACACACATGTAAGTCATTTGTCATTTCTCCTTCTCCTCTATCCAGTAAAAAAGTATTTTTTCTCAAGATGTATATAATTAAGACAGAAATATGTACACATGGTAAAAAATTCATCTAGAATAAATGGGTATGAAATGAAAAGTAAAAGTGTCTCTTCTACTTCTGATTTTGTGTTCCCCTCCTCAGAAGGAACCATTCTTAACAATTTCTTATGCATACTTCCAGATACTATCTACATAGGTATATACAACATTTCTCTCCTTTTTCTTCATTCTCTCAAATGGGAGTCTATTAAACACACAATCATCCCTTTATCTTAGCTACTTTTACTTAATATATCTTGATGTTTGTTCCCCATTCATTCATCAGGATCACCTTCATTCAGTATCTACTATGTGGATATATCATAATTCTTTACCATATCCCCTAATGATGGATGTTCAGGTTATCACACCCTTTGGCACCCTCTTTGGCATGCTTCCTGATACAGAATACATACATGGCCATGGCAGATAACAGACAATAAAAAAGTCTTTCATGGATAATGGGCAAAAGAAATCCTTCTAGGAAGCAGAACTACCCAAAAAAATTTATCACCAGCATAGGAACTCTGGTCTATTCTGGTCTAACAAGATTCGGTTGTTATTTTTCCAAGTGAGAGTTTTTATTGTAATTATCCTCTTCTTTTTCTATATGATGTTGGAGGAGGGGGCATTTAACTTTCCTTTTGGTTTATGGGACCCCAGGCCACAACATGCCATGTCCATATATGATGGAAGATTTGAAATTACTCAGAAGACCTGATCCTTCAGCTGAATGTATTAACTAGATGAGATACTGGGAAGGAGATGAGTATATACTCATTTTAGAAAAAAGGACATTGGGTAGTTGAAGAGGAATATGATAGCAAAGACTGTTACTTGAATGAATATTCATTCTCCTTTTCTTCCTATCTGAAGTCCAATGTTAGGCTGTATATGATGGCACATGTCTGTAATCTTAGCACTCAGGAAGCTGAGGCAGGAGGACTCCAAGTTTGAGGCTAGCCTGGGCTACATAGTGAGATACTGTTTTAAAACAAACAAACAAGAGGAATGTTGTTGCTGAGTACCAACAGTACTTAACAAAAATGACCAAAAAAGAGATAGCTGGTTCTTCCATGTGCTTAGGTAAAAACCTACATTTCCCAGCTTAGGTATAGATGAGATGGTCAAGTGCTATAGTTCAGTCACTGAGATAAAAGCAGAAATCAGAGTGGAGTTTATAGGAAAACTTTTTAAAGGAGTCTTACTAGCTAGCATGTAACATTTTACTCCTCCTTGACTGAAGCATTAAGGATCACATTTTGACTAGAAGCACACTCTAAGGTTGGCTAAGTAGAAGGAAAAGGAGCCTGAGTTCCTAATGTCCTCATGGAGATGCCCTGCCAGCCCTGGAGTGCTTACCTCTGGACTTTTCACTTCATAAGAAAACAGTAAGCTCACGTTTATTTAGGACACTTTGTTGCATGCAGTTAAACTCAATTCCTAATAAATACATATAGAATCCTGCACCCTACTGAGAAACTAGCCAAATTTATGTTAGAAAAAAAGAGATGATGATGATGATGATTATTGCGGTGCTGAAGATAGAATTCAGGGCTTCATGCACATTAGACAAATACTTTACCATTGAGCTACATCCCAAGCCCCAAAATAGAATTTTCAAAGAACTTTATCGGATATTGTTGTTGTTGTTGTTAGGTAGTGACCCTCATAAGGTTTTCAATGGCTGTTTGTTTCGTGATTGCTTCAGGAGTAGATTGCCATGTCTTTCTCCTATCTATTAAATATCAGAGACAAATAAATGTCTTTAACAAGTTTACCTAGCCCACCTGCCATATATATGCCACATACGCATGGGTTGCCTATACCTGTTATCAGATTAAATGATCAGGGCACACTTTCTTAATAAGTCAGGAATGTGCTTACCAAAGTTTCTTAACACCAGGTCCTAACAGCTACCAATGATCTATTTGTCTGGCGCCCAAGATAAAATCTATTTGCCATTCATATCACCTTTAGTTCCTCTTGGCTTTAGCATTCTGCAATTTTATAACAAAATTACAGACCTTAAGATGGAGAAAATGTGTTCAGTAAAGATTTCTATACACATCAGATAACTCAGAGGAATTCATTATATGATACTGGACAAGTCACATTTTTTTTAAAAGAACAAGTTTCTTAATTTATGAAATAAAAAAAAAATAAAATAAAATAGGAAAACCGATCTACCTCAAGTAGCCTAGGGTTTAGCTCAGTTGGTAGAGCACCTGTTCTGCACTCTCTGAGGACCCAGGTTCAATCCCCAGCACTGAAAAAATGGGAGAAGGATGTGGCAGTTCACTCCCAAAAATAACCTCTAAACAATCTGCCACTGAAAACCCTATGAGGGTTGCTATGAGTAGGACACAACTCTATGGCACCTAACAACCAACATCTACCTCAAAGGGTTGACATGAAGATCATGTATGAATGTGTGTGGAAAAACTGAACTGTGACGTACTATAAACATAAAGTATTTAATAAAACTATAATGTGTAAAGAAAAAGAATCACCTTTTTGACAGTATTGGTAAAGGAGTTATATTGTGTCATTGAAGACCAGCATTTTCAGGGAGAAAGGAGATAAAGATATAAAATTGATAAAGCTAGCTAAAGTTCTGTATTTCTAAATTTGATAAGATTGAATATGAGATGATAACTGGTTGAAGATGGTTAATGGGGTTTCACTATATTAGCTTCTCTTTTTGGAATGTCTGAAATTTTCTATGCTAGAATCATTTTTTTCAATGCTGGGTGTCAAATCCAGGTCCTTGTATATGCTAGTCAAGTATTCTATAACTGAGCTTCATTCCCAGTCACTAGAAAATGTATATAAAATGCACCTTTTTTGCTGGGGATAGTGGCACAGCTTGTTATCCCAGCAACTTGAAAGGCAGAGGAAGGAGGATCACAAGTTCAAGGCCAGTGGCAGCCTGTGTAACTTAGGGAGACTCTGTCTCAAAAAAATTAAATATAGGGGCTCGGGGAGCCACCCAGTGGTAAAGCAGTTGCAAAAGTATGTGCAAGGCCCTGTGTGTTCAACCACCAAGTATCTTCAAAAAATTAAAATAAATTAAATTAAATTAACTTTTTCTCAAAATGACGGACTACGTCTTACTAGTTTTAGTTTATCTGTACCTTTATCTTCAAAAAGAATATGCAGGTACAAAAATAGGCTGTAACTCAAATTTAGAGATTTTAAGACATGCTTCTCCTTGTACATATAATCTCACCTCTGAGAAAACAGTGGGCAATATCTGTTACATTCTCAACATTCACCTTAAAATGGACTAAAGTGAACTCAGTGCTTCCAATGTGCTTCCTCTGCTTTGACCATGGGTGCAAATGATTTAATTATGAGTCATCACCTCAACAGAACCTAGTATTTCTATTCTTACCAGTTTGAGAATGAGTTAAAAGAAGTAACTTCATAAAAATAAATCTAGTGCTGAATGCAGAAAGGTAAAAGCTGCCAGTGTAAAGCCCCAAATCAATGTCATTATCCAGGTTGCAGTTAGTATATCTTCTTTTCATTATAGATATTCAAGAAACATTAATCCTAGCCGGGTGCGGCGGTGCACGCCTGTAATCCCAGCAGCTCAGGAGGCGGAGGCAGGAGGATCGCAAGTTCAAGACCAGAGGCAGTCTGCATAATTTAGTGAGACCCTGTCTCAAAAAGTAAAAAAATGGGCTGGGGTGCAGCTCAGTGGTTTAGCACTTGAAGAGCATGCAAGCGCAAAGCCCTGGATTCAACCCCCAATACCGCAAAAAAAAAAGAAAACCTCCACAAATTAAGTAAACTTTTAAGGAATCCTAGTCATGCTAGCCTGAACTCTTAATCCACCACTTTTTTTCTTACGCACTGATTATAGACACTGAGTGAAGATAGTCCACTAACTGAGAAATCAAATTAAGTTCTGAGACAGGCAATGACAAGAACATATGTACTCAATTGTAGGCAAACTGGTGGAGTCTTCTCTGATTATGCTAAAGGTTTTTTGCCAAATAGAAAAATATCCCAGTGGAACTGTTTAATCGCTGTAGGGAAAACAAAATAAAACGTGCAGGATTATTTTATTTTCTTAAAGTTGATGTTTTGGTGGCAGATACTATAATGTAATCTCTTATATATTGAACTCTACATTAAAAACATTAAAAAGTGGCCGGGCACGGTGGCACACACCTGTAATCCCAGCAGCTTGAGAGGTGAAGGCACGAGGATCACAAGTTCGAGACCAGAGGCAGTCTGCGTCACTTAGCGAGACCCTGTCTCAAAAAGTAAAATAATGGGCTGGGGGTGCAGCTCAGTGTTCCAGCACTTGCAGAGCATGCAAGTGTGAGGCCCTGGGTTCAACCCTGAGTACCACAAAAAAGAAAAAAAAAATTAAAAGTGGAAATATTTTTAAAAGACTCTTGCGAAGTTATTCATCCTTCTAGGATGAATATGCCACACAGGATAGCTGTTCAAGACTGATTAGCTAAACATAAAAACTCTTACTATGGCACTCATACCGAACTTCTATTATGAGTATTGGAAGGCAGGAACCTGTTATTTATATAGGCAATAGATTTAATTAAAGATCAATCATCTTACTTGCTTCTGCTTTCACTTTGTCCATTTCAGCAAGCAATGCCACTTCTCGATCCATTAAACTAGGAAAAGATGATAAAGGAAAAAACATTTGATCAGAAACCCAAACAATTACTGTGGCACATGATTAACAGTGGAGAAAAACTGACAAGTCTGGTCACTAAAAGCACATTATAGTGTCATACTGTATGGACCATATGCAAATTCTGATGTCTTATTCTCCATAAGGGGCTGGGATTTAGCTCAGTTGGTAGAGCACCGCTCTGCAGTCTCTGAGGTCCCGAGTTCGATTTCCAGTACCGCAAAAATGGGAGAAGGACATGGCAATCCACTCCCAAGGCAATCCAGAAACAATCAGCCATTGAAAACCCTATAAGGGTCGCTATGAGTTGGACACAACTCGACAGCACCTAACAACAACAACAATTTTCCATAAAGAATATTTTAAGGATTCCTAATAAAATTGTTGTTGTTAGGTGACGTCAAGCCGTGTCAGACTCATAATAACCTTCACGGAGTTTTCAATGGCTGATTGTTTCAGGATTGTCTCGGGAGTAGATTGCCACGTCCTTCTCCCACCCAATAAAATAAATAGATCCAATTCCCATTTATTGTTTATATATTACACCAGTAGACCAGTTGCTAGAAGTCTAGGAGTTAAGAACCAGTAGATGGCAGTACAAGCTATAAAACATTTCCTAGTAAGTTGTACTAAAACAAATCCTTATGGAAATTACTTATTTCCACATATGCACTCATAGTTTTTATATCCTGGTCTATAAAATTTGATGGCTTTGTTTCTAATAAATTTTTGCCCTGCTGGAGCACAGGAAAATTATTCATGATTACAATTTGTTTATCTTCAATAGGTGATCACAGTTGCACCAAATTCACTGGAACTTCAGTCCTTAGGATACAGAAGAATCAAAGCTGATTTCTGATAAATATTTAATAGTAATCTGGAAAGGATAGAATTAAAAAGGTTCTGGTGGGGATTGAACCCTAGCTTTCCACATGTTAGGCAAATGCTCTACCACCAAGCTACATCCCTAGCCTTTGGCAGGCTTTTTGTTGTTATTAGGTGCCCTCCAGTTGGTCTGACAGTGACCCTTATGGAGTTACCAATGGCTGATTGTTTTGCGATTGCTCTGGGAGTGGATTGCCAAATCCTCGTCCCTTTTTTGCTGTGCGGGTGATCAAACCCAGGTCCTTGGAGAGTGTGGAACAGCACTCTACCAACTGAGCTAAACCCCAGCCAGTAGGCTTTTTACAGAATAAAAATTAAATGGGCAACAAGAACTTCCAGTGCAAATGCAAATAGTTTATAGGTACATAAAGCTTTTCCATATCCTTAATCAAGGAGACTTTGACCTTCAATGCATAGAAGATAGCAGGTAATCCTAAAATGTAATCTCTAGATTCATCTAGATTCAAATGATCTTTCATTTCAGTTTTGCTTATCAGTGGGGAAAAAAATCTAAACACAAACATGAAATGTTTCAACTTTCTTTAAATTTATAGTTCATTCTGATTTCTTTTCCTTTTCTCTTCTATTTTTTCCCCCACAGTGCTGAGGATGGAACCCAGGGGCCTTGTGCATACTAGGCATGCACTATACCACTGATCTATGCCCCCCCCGCCTCTTAGCTTTTTGAGACAGAGTCTAGCTATATAGCCCAGGCTGGCCTCAAACTCCAGCTCGGATTACAGGTATGCGCCACCATCCCCAGCACAGGATTTCTCTTTTTTAATGGGAGTATGTCTACAATGTTAATAAAAATTCCACTCTTGTTTCTGGTTGTACAAAAAATCACACACACACACACACACACACACACACACACACACACACACACCCCAATTCAATTTAGCTCAATATGTACTTATGTTAGCAAAAAGTAGTTAATATAGGGACTATAGTATGAGACAAACAAAAAGGTATACAGCAGGGTCATTTCCTCAAGGAGCAAAATCCTTTATAGAGAAGTGCCAGAGAATACAGTTGATAATCGTTATGCATGATATTAAAAATAGACTTGTAACTAAATAAATTTGGTTGGTATATTAATCCAAAAGCACCAGACTAGAGAGAAGATACAACTATTGTGGGGTAGCCATACTTTGCTAAGAAAGCATTTCCCAAACCTTGGTTATATTTTGCTCCAAGAACTCTAGCAGCATTTGGAAAACCTAAAAGGCAAAACAAAAGCATAACTGAGACAGAAGATGTCAGACCTATAGTTTGACATTACCTCTCTTCTGTTACCAAATCACCTTAAGATGCAGACATTGTGTCCATGAGATGACAAATTCTTTGTCCCTGACAAACCTTATAAAATATTAAAAGACTTTAGCAAACAAGTAAGCTTTTCAGAGCTTACATCTTTATTATGAAAAGTAGAAAGGCACATGAAAATTTTTAGGAAGGAAATTAAGTTTTACTGTAATAATTGGGCTGGGATTTAGCTCAGTTGGGAGAGTACTGCTCTGCAGTCTCTGAGGTCCTGAGTTCGATTCCCAGCACTGCAAAAATGGGAGAAGGACAAGGCAATCCAATCCCGAGGCAATCCTGAAATAATCAGCCATGAAAACCCTTTAAGGGTCGCTATGCAACAACAACATAACACAATCAGATGTTTTTTGCGGCAATATGAGCTAGTAAGTATATTGTAATGGCATTTTTCTCCTCTGTGAGAATGACTAATATCCATTTAAAAATTTTGTTTCTTGATTGACTCAGGTGATCACAAGAAATCCATAAGGCAGTGCATGGACAACATATATGCCCTCCATTAAAAAATTAATTTACATTTTCATGCCAAAGACTAATAAATAGTAGTAACCAAGCGGTGCACCATAGCTCATGCCTGTGATCCTAGTGACTCAGGAGGTGGAGCCAGGAGGATCATGATATTGAGGCCAGGGACAGCCTGTGCGACTGAGCATGGCTAATGTACAGCCCAGTGGTAGAGCATTTGCAAATCTGTGCAAGGCCCTGAGTTCAACCCTCAATTACTGGTAACCACTTCTATTTATTTTTGTCACATTGCAATCCACTGATAACATCCTGTAATGTTGGCTCAGCATTAAACAATGGACTCTCCTGATTAACTGAGGCTGTTGGAGTATTTTCTCAGGAAAAAAGCTTAGTCAGCATTTGTAATTTCCTATTAAATTGCATAAATATTTAAAATAAAAATTGAATAAGTGTCAACAAAGTAGCAAATCTCATTAAAAGTACCTTATATAATGTCTTTATGGTTGCAAAGAAGAATGACCTGTTCTTAGTCATTCAGGTGTGATATGTCATAATTTCTGCAACTTTCATATGGTTCCACCAACATATGCACATAGGAAATATGTCTGATCACTGTTTTATTCTTTCACAGTTTCTGTATATTTGAAATTTTTAATAATAAAAGTTGTAGAAATGTGCATCACAAAATAAACAAAGAACGTGGAAAGGGTTAAAATCAGAAAGTAGGTCAGGTGTAAAGATAATAGAAGAGCCATTTTTATAATTAAAAATAATAACTTAACGTAATTCAATTTTCTAGCCAAGAAACTTAGCTAAGGTTTTCCATTTGTTCCAGAACTAAACAGTAGTCCCCCTATGTAATGGTGGCCAAGAGATTCATAAGTGTCTGTGATCTGAGGTAATAGCTTCTAGATGTCATAAATGTAAGCAATGTGCCTTCTCAGAGAGTGATGAAATGCTCATTCAGACTGTCAGACTTTCTGTGACCTTGCTCACCCCAATACCTTAGGCCACTAAGTTTCTCTCAAGGCTTTCCTCAATGGGAATATGCCACAATAAGCACCTGGTAGAGTGTGAAACTGCTAATGAAATTTGCTCAATATTGCTAGTACTGTGTTTGGAAAGACACTAGGTCTTATGAAGCCTGGGCCTTAGTACAGACAATTTCTGTATCATTTCTTTAATCATGAAAGATGATTTGAGATGATTGGTCACTGTTACTATGGAAAAAGATTGATAGCTAAATGGTCTATATTTCCTCCCCCTATCACCAGATCTTCTTACAATTGCTCGACTTCTTCTAAAGCTTTTGCATTATTGAGTTGCTCAGAATAGGTGTTCTTGCAGCATTGCCATTTACACCTCTAAGATATATTTTGTGCCTATCATTTGAAGTAAGTCCTTTAATTGATATACTTAACACGAAGCTATTAATTTTGCTTCTAGCCTTGCCTTCAGTAATTCCCTGGTACCAAAAATTTGCTAATTATCACTTGTTTATGGTTACTACATTAGAAAAATGATATAATGGAAACACCACTCTGGCAATTCCATAGCCAATTATTTCAAGGAATAATACTCTAAACCACTCAGTAATGTTCTTAGAAAATATTTGTACTTGATTTTATTTGCTCAAAACCTAAACATATTTATTCTAATTCCATTAGCCAATCAAAGCAGAAATTCAAGCAAAGCCAATGCAAACACCTTTTGTTTTTCTTTGAAGATTCCTTTTCTGGAGTGTGGCTGTTTTCTCTGGGCTGGACATGACAATTACCTTCTTAAAGAAAAACAGCTGTGACAACCTACAGGTAACCTTGGCCTGTAGTCTTAACTAGGAAGCTGATAGCTGGGCCTATAACTGTAGAGGGGCTATTAATATCCCCTCATAGAAGGAGCAGGGAAGGCCCATGAGATCCTCACCCTCATGAGGTCATGCCTATTAATGTTCTCTCAAGGAGAAAGAGTGTCACTAGAGCCCTCAAGATGAGACCCCTTTCTATTAAGATTCCTCTCATCACTATATGAGAGACAAACAATTGACTAGGGGAGGGAACTTCTCAGTGATACAGCTGTCTTGATGGTACCTATGCTCTTGTAGGTAACCCTACTAAACCTACTGGTTTGCCAAGTTGGGCTTGATGGAATCAGTTTCTTCGGTCTGTCTCTCTACTTGGAATGAAGAGACAGTCTTTGACATCTCTCCAGGAGATGCAACATTCTCATATAAAGCAGCCAAAAAAGAGAATTGCTGATAGTCTTTATTAGCAGAGAATTAATGATTTTAAATGTTTTGTAAGACTCCAAACTCCTAGCACTGACTTTGGTGTATAGTATACTCTCTGGGCTCCAACAAAATAAAAATGCACCATTTAGGTATACTTAAATCATTAGACTGAGCTGAGCAACTGCGCGGCACAACTGAACTGAAATAACCAGCTTGTTAAATTAAAGTTGAACACTATGAAAGTTTTGATGGCCTTCTCTTTGTAGAAGTCCTTTACTAAGCATTTGGACGTGTGATTCCATATTTCAACCATCTGCAATAGCTTTTAAGTAGTTAGAATAGGCCAGGCGTGGTGGTGCACGGCTGTAATCCCAGCAGCTTGGGAGGCAGAGGCAGGAGGATCGCAAGTTCGAGACCAGAGGCAGACTGCATAACTTAGTGAGACCCTGTCTCAAATAAAGTAAAAAAAATGGGCTGAGGTCTGAGGGTGCAGCTCAGTGGTCCAGCACTTGCAAAGCATGCAAGCAGGAGGCCGTGGGTTCAACCCCTAGTACTGAAAAAAAAAAAAAAAAAAAAAAAAAAAAAGAATATAAGCGATAGTTTTTATGGGGAGGCCCTCATTTTCAATGGTCAAGAATACCTCAATTCTGGCTAGGTGTGGTGGTGCACACCTGTAATCTCAGCATTCAGGTACCTGGGACAGGAGCATCAAGTGTTCAAGGCCAGACTTGGCTACATGTTGTTGTTGCTAAGTGCCCTCGAATCAGATCTGACTCATAGCGACCTTCATAGGGTTTTCAATAGCTGATTGTTTCAGGATTGCCTTGAGAGTGGATTTCCACGTTCTTTTCCCGTTTTTGCAGTGCTGGGGATAGAACCCGGGTCCTCAGAGAGTGCAGTGTGGCACTCTACCAACTGAGCTAATAAACCCCAGCTGGGATTTGGCTCAGTTGGTAGAGCACCGCTCTGCAGTCTCTAAGGTCCTAGGTTCATTTCCCAGCACGGCAAAAATGGGAGCAGGATGTGGCAATCCATTCCCAAGGCAATCCTGAAATAAGCAGTCATTGAAAACCTGGGCTACATAGTGAGACCCTATCTCAAACTTCCCACCTCCCCCAAGAAAAAAGAACATCTTAAGTCTAAATTAATTCTAGAGACTGTATGACTTAATGGTGATATTTTATAATCTTCTGAGGAAAAAAGAACCAGTAGTAATCTATATTTCCAGGAAGTATGTTGTGCAAGTTTCTAGTTTGTAAGGAAAATGGTTAGAGTAGTAAGCCCACATAGTGAGTGAGTGACCAGATCCTTATGACTTGTTCTTTTTCGAATCTTCAGTCTGGAAGAATGACATCCACATCTAAAGCTCAAGAAACAGGGAAGATATGTGTGGACTAGGAAAGTAAAGACTGCAAAATAAAGCAAACAAAGATACATAGCATCATGGTTTGGATATAAAACGTCCCCCACAGATCATGTGCTTTAACATTTGGTTCCCAGATGGTGGTGCTGTTTGTGGAGGTCATGGAACTTTGGGAGGTAAGACTCAGCTTTGCGGAAGTGGCCACTAGGGGTGGTTGGAAGTTTTTACCCTGGACCAGTGGCCCAGGTCTCTCTCTCTGTTTCCTGTCTGGTGATGCTGTGAAGTCATCTACCATGGTCCAGCTGCCTGTCCCATCACCCACCTTGCTGCCATTATGGACTGATCTAACTGTGAGCTTTCACTAAATCTTTCCCCCATAAGTTTGTTTTGGTTGGCTTTTCTGCTACTGTGATGACAGATAACTAATATACCTGGTAAGATATACAAAATGGATGAATGGTATAGTAGAAAAGTACCATTTAATACCAGGAATGACTTTGGGAATATAGAAAATAAAAAATAACTTATGTGTTAAGGTGGCAGAATTATATGACTTTTATTTCCATTTTTAAGAAATTATTATAATTATACCAGGTGTGGCAGTGCATGGCTGTAATCCCAGCACTTGAGAGGCAGAGGCAGGAGGATGGATGTAAATTCAAGGCCAGTTGGGTCTACATAGTAAGTTCTAGGCCAGCCCGGACTACACAGTGAGACCATGTCTCAAAACATGGCCACCAACACCAATAAGAAATTGTTATAATTATGGGCAATACAGTAAGAGGGAATAATGTAACCGTTTTTAAAAGGTTTTGTATTAAAAATAAAATTCAAGCTGGGCATGGTGGCACACACCAGTAACCCCAGCAACTCAGGGGGCAGAGGCAGGAGGACTGTAAGTTCAAGGCCAGAGGCAGACTGTGTAACTTAGTGAGACTGTCTCAAGATAAAAATTAAAAAAGGGGTAGGGGATGCAACTTAGTGGTAAAGCACTTACAAATTATGAGCAAGGCCCTCAGGTTCAACCCCCTAAAACTACAAAAAAATTTTTTTTTTAAATTCAGATTCTGCCACCAAATACTCTTATTCTACCTCGGTCTCTGACTTTATTCCTCATTTCTTTCAGTGATTGCCCCTTAGCTCTAGCTCCTAACCACAGTGTTCTACCCCTACCTGTTCAGCCTAGAAATTCCACACTTTATGTCAAGGCTTGATAATGATTCATCTCTTCCAAGGACTCTTATTTAATTAACACCACCCTATAGTAACGACCTTACTCTTAATCTTTGATTTAACTAATTTATTTTGAGACGGAGTCTTGCTATGTTGCCCAGGCTGGTCTTGAACTCCTAGGTTCAAGTGATCTTCCTGCCTCTGCCTCAGGGGTGCACCACCACATCCAGTGCCTTAATCTTAATATCTTTCCCACTACTAAAATCTGACCTGAAGAACACCTGGATGACATCATACTCCAAGTTGTAACTTAAGAAGAATAATTTAAGACCTTCTGAATTGCAGTATCAAAAGAATATTGAATATTTGGGTGGAATATTTCTTCTTATAGTTTTATTTTACTGAACTTAAAAAATACTTTCATAGGCTCAGTCAGAATCCTGGTCCTCCTATTTCTCCCCCTGTCCCATTATGACTAAGTTCCTTAGTCTCTAAGTCCTCCCACACAGTAGGGTTTCTCTAACTTTCAGCTGAGGAAGAAATAACATATGTGACATGTATTAATTCTAGCCTTCTGCAGCTTTAGTAGGAAGTGGGCCATCTACAAGGTATGGGATGAAGGCCACAAGTTACTAGGTCAGAATACACAGATTCAAATATTGGACCTGCAACTGATGTTATGTTAGGCAAACTACTCAGGTGAAGACCCAAAAACCTTCTTAGTACAATAAAATAAAAAATACCTACTTGCTAGGAAAGGCATCAGGATAAATAAATTTGGTAATATATTTAGGTAATATCTGATATTATTATTTAGATAACATATGTAAATAATCTGATAATTAGATAATATAATTAAACATGTTCAGTATTCTTCATATTAGTTATTTTCACAGATGGTTGAAGAGTTAAATTAATTAATTATTTTATTTTTGTTTTTTTGAGACAAGGTCTCCCTGTATAGCCCAGGCTGGCCCCCAACTCTTGTTGATCCCCTGTCTCAGCCTCCCAAGTGCTGGGATTACAGGCCTGTGCCACCACACATTGCTTAAAGGAGTTAAATTTAAATCAAAGAAAATCAACAATTATGGAGGCAAGTTAGTACAAATAAGATATCAAGGTACTAAACATTCAGAAATTGAAGAATAATTTGGAACTACAGTGCTATGTACATTTTTGATAATACATTATTTTATTTTTTATGGTTTTGGATATTTTTAGAGGGACGTTGTTTCATAAAATGATTTCTAAGTTTTCAGCATGTCTATATAACAATATGAGCCTGTAGCCCTACCACTGTGGCATCAGATCCTGTCAGATCTTGGAAGCTAAGCAGGGTCAGACCTTGTTAGTACTTGGATAGGAGATAGCCTGGGAATACCAGGTGCTATAAGCTTGGGAGAAGGACCCAGCAACCTACTCCCCCCTCCAAAAAAAAAAATCATCCATTGAAAACACTATGAATAGCAGAGAAGCATGACAATAGTGTTTTGTCTGTTGTACATAGCATTGCTAGGAGTTAGACACCACTTGACAGTACCTAACAACAATATAATGATATGGCCTTTAAATTTAAAGACTTAAAAGCCTTTGGTAGCCAGATGTGGTGGTGCATGCCTATAATCCCAGCAACTCAGGAGGCAGAGGCAGGAGGATAATAGGTTCAAGGCTAGAGGCAACCTGTATAACTTAGATTCAGTCTCAATTTAAAAAATAAGAAAAGGCCAGGCACGGTGGTGCACGCCTGTAATCCCAGTGGTTTAGGAGGCAGAGGCAGGAGGATCGCAAGTTCGAGACCACAGGCAGTCTGCGTAACTTAGCGAGACCCTGTCTCAAAAAGTAAAAAAATGGGCTGGGGGTGCAGCTCAGTGGCCCAGCACTTGCAGAGCATGAAAGCGCGAGGCCTTGGGTTTGACCCCCAGTACCAGAAAAAAAAAAAAAAAGAAAAAAAAAGAAAAGGGGCTGAGGGTGCTGCTCAGTGCACACAAAGCATTCATGAGGCCCTGGGTTCAGCCACATAGTTCTGGGGGGGAAAAGCCTTTAGTAATACTATGGGTAGCTTGATTTAGCATAAGATAAAATTAGAAGCTCAAATAAAATAAACTTTTCTAAAGTTAATAAGGAATCAGCTATGAAAAATCTCAAAATCTTAACCACAAACATATGACTTTATGCTGTATGTGCTGTATAATCTCAAATTAATTTCTTTCTTTTCCTCCCTTTCCACCCCCTTTCTTCCTTAGTACTTGAGGGTTGATCCTAGGGCCTTGCACACACCGTCCAAGTGCTCTACCACTAGGCTGCATGCCAAGCCCATTTTTTATTTTTCGAGTCAAAGTCTTGCTAAATTACACAACTTGCCTTTAGCTTTGAACTCACAATCTTCCTGCCTCCACCTCCCCAGCTGCTGGGATTACAGGTATGCGCCACCATGTCTGGCATTCTTTCTTGCTTGCTTTCTTTTTCTTTCATTTGAGATGCTAGGGATGGAGTTAAGCACCTTGTACATGCTAGACAAGTGCTCTACCCTAATCTCAAATTTCTTCAAAGTCTTTTTCTCTTACCCATTTCTCCTTTAAAAATTTTCTTTGGTACTGGGGCCCTGTACATGCTAGGCAAGTGTTCTATCACTGAGCCACACACATGCCCTTTTTTTATTTTGAGACATAGTTTCTCTAAATTGCAGACTGTCTCTAGACTAGAACTTGTCATTTTCCTACCTCAGCCTCCCAACTCACTGGGATTACAGGAGTGTATCACGGCAACCAGCTCCAGCTCCTTATTTTTATTTTTTATTTTCTTTTATTTTTGACAGCACTGGGGATTTGAATCATGGTCTTGAACATGCAATACAAGTGCTTTATAACTGAGCTGCAGCCCCAGCCTTCCATTTCTTCTTTTAACAAATAACCTTTGACTTTCATAAAGTTAAAACTTTTTATTTAAAAGAGAAATGAAGTATGCATTAGCATTTTTCTAAAATGTATATACCTGGCTTCATATTCTACTAGATATTTTGCTTCCTGAACAGCCTTAAACTTAAGTCAACAAACAGCTCCAACAATGTGAACAGACAAATTTTGTTAATTAACAAGAAAAGTAAACTTGGGTCTAGAGATGATTATTTCTAAATCATCAATAGAAACATTTTAAGTTTTAGATACTGGAAAGCTTCTTTAAGTATGGGTCACCTTTTATTTGGCACCAAAATTAAATAAGTCATTCATATAATTTCCATGGTGCCCTGTGAGGGGTAACATAATCTTACTACTGCAAACTTATTAGAACGCTTTCCTTTTCTTTGATACTATAACCAACAGAAAAATGGCTTTCTAAATGACATTAACTCCAAGCTCTGGTTCGGTGCTAAATGGAGTTAGCTCACCTGTCAATTATGTCTTGAAGTAGCAACTACAAGGAACACTGAAATAAGGTAGCTTAAAAACCCAATCACCCAGACAGAAGAGCTTTACACCAGCAAGAAAGGGCAGGTAATCACTTTCTTCAAGTTAAATTGACCTGGTTGCTGCGCCTGTTAATCAATACTAAATATATAGTTCCCCAGCAGGAAACCATTTTCATTCCTAATTTATTGAAGGAGTTTCCTCTTGGCTGGGTTCCAAGTCAGCAGGAACTCACAAATCTCTCTCCCAGAACTGTGTTTCCTGGTTCAGGCTTGTTCAGAATGAAATCAGATACTGTGGCTAACTAATCAGTAAGCTGAATAATCATGGAGACGAGAGGCCTATCAAGGCAAAGTTGTGACAACATACACTTAGCTCTTCATTTTCCAAATATGCTAACAGTATCTTATATAACAAGAATCCAGGGCAAAGGACTTAGCACTTCCTCACAAAAGTTCAGAAAAAGGATAAATCAGTTACCTAGTAAAATTTTCAGAGGTGAGAGCTTAATTTAAGCAGAGTTTTAGAGAATTGGTGGGATTGAGATAACTATAGAGATATAAAAGAACATACTGAGCCAGCAAAGTGGCACCAACTAGTATATGGAAAAGGAAATGTGAATGTTAAGTTTTGAGACAATGAATAATTTGTCAGGAGCAAAAATGTGTGTTCAGAAAAATAGGAGAATTTGAGGCAGGATAAGAAAGACAGGGAAAATTCAGGGGATATGGGAAGGAATAAAGCCTCACCCTGGGATCTGATTTAAGTCTTATCAGCTGAGAATCAAGGATTTCAACACAACTAAAAAAGAAAACTGCTGTGAGGACTGCCTGCACAGAGATATTATTTTGGGGAAATATTACAAATGAAAATGTTAAAATAAGGAATGCTCAGGGTCGAAATGTATGTGACCTATGAATTAAACTTTTCCTCTAATCCTGTGCCTCTCTGAGAATCTCTTAAACAAAAGTATGGACCAGGTTTACACATTAATAGCACTCTTTTCTTCTGCAAACCTATATACTTCCTGGGCCACTTAATAATTTCATTTTACTAAAGGAAAGTTCCTTAGAAAGTATACCAAAACATTTCTACTTAATCTTTTAAATCCTAAACAATGGAACTTGTTATTTTGACCTACTTTGACTTATGTTTCTATCCTACTGGCACTTCCTTCTCATCCCCAAACCTAAACAATGTACCTTGTAAAGCCACCTGACAATTTCATTTACAAAAGGGGAAATTCTTTAAGATAGAAACAGTAGGTAAACCATCTCACTGTTTTGCTTAAACTTTGAACTGGAGTTGGGTGTGGTGGTGGCCCCTGTAATCCCAGCAACTCAGGAGGCAGAGGCAGCAGAATTACAAATTGAGTGAGGCCAGAGGTAGCCTGTATAATTTAGAGAGACCCTGTCTCAAGATAAAATATAAAAAAGGTGGGGGCTAGGGGTGCTGCCCAGTGGAAGAGGGCTTGCAAAGTATGTGTGAGGCCCTGGGTTTAACCCTAAAGTACTGAAAACAAAAAACAAAAAACCAACACCACAAAATAAGACAAAACAACCAAAAAAACTTTGAACTGGGATATAAATTACATCTTTTGAGCAATATAACTTTAAAAGTCATAAAATCTTATATATAGATATTATTAAGCTACTCAAATGCTCTTCTCTCTTAAGAAGCCTGCAATCATGTCTTGGATGTGTATTATGAGTCTTTTCTTTTTGTTTTTTGAGGTACTAGGGGGGTTGAACCCAGGGCCTCACAAATAACTTTGCTAGTACTCTAAGCTTCACTCCTAGCCTATTTTTAATTTTTTAAATTGTGAGTCAGAGTCTTGCTAAATTATGTAGGCTGCCTCTGGCCATCCTGACTCCACCTCCCAGAGTCACTGGGTTTACAGGCATGCACCACTGTGCCTGGCTCATGATTCTCTTCTTTCTTTCCTTCTCTCCCTTGCTCCCTCCCTCCCTCCAGCGTCCCTTTTTCCTTCCTTCCTCCCTCCCTCCCTCTCTCCCTTCTTTCCTTTCTTTCTTCCTTTTTTTTTTTTTTTTTTTTTTTTTTTTTGATTTTTGAGACAGGATCTCATTATGTAGCCCAAGATGGCCTGGAACTCTCTATGTAGACCAGTCTGGCTATGAACTCAACGGATCCTCCTGCCTCAGCCTCCTGAGTGATGGGATGACAGGCACACAACACACCAAGGTTAGGATATTATTTTCCCCAAAAAAGGATTCTATAATCAAATACATTTGAGAAACAGCATAGTATAGTTTCCTTTTATAATTCACAATGCACATTAGCATTCAAAAGGCACTGAGAAGTTCAGTAGTAGAAAAAAATTTTTTTAAGTATTTATAAACCTTATTAACTACCAAACCTGTTTTTTCCCACAGAAAACATAATTATAGAAATGAATATTCTACAGAACACAACTGGAAAAACACAAAATTAAAGCAAATTAATGACTAATAGTAGGGTTCAGAAGAGATCGCTGTGGTGTGGTGCATTAAGAAGGATGAAAAGAGTTAAGAAAATATAGATCTTTTCTACTTTATAATTTTATTTAAACATCATGTCATTTGTTATACTCTTGCTTTAAAGACACATTCTAAAATAAGAGTGTGTGATCTACTCTCTTAATTATTTGTCCCTTTCCAAAACATATTGACCTCAGGCCTATTTGTAGGGCACAGTGAGTTCTCTGTATCACTCATTTCCATATTGTGACCAAAAGAAATAGAACAAAGCAGAAAGTTAAGTATACCACAGGTTTTAAAGTCTTTCTCCACTCTGTATAATAGTTAGGAGTTAGGAATTAAAGAACCTGGTGTTGGGTCCCTGTTCGGGCACCAATTATGTTGGGCCCCACGTTCGGGCGCTAACTGTATGTGGGGCATGCGCCTCCCGGTCCGGCCTGGAGGTTCGGACGGGCTGTGCCGCCGTGCACACAGATACTAAACACAATTCACTCAAGACCCTCAGGTGAGGGGCACAGACTCCTGCGGCCCTCGGGACCCCGGAGGAGATGGGAGAAAGGAAAAGCCTCAGGCGCTTTTGCCTTCCAGGGGCAAACACCTGTGTTGGTAGTCTCGGTGGTCAGGAGGAGACAGCTGTTGCTTCCTCAGTGATCAGACGGAGAGCAGGCTCTTTTCCTTGTCGATGATTGCGACAGGAGAGCGTTTTTTCCTCATCAAAGGTCCGGGGGAGAGCAGCGGGAGAGGCTCTTCCTCATCTGTGGTCCGGACAGGAACAGGCGAGAAGGCGCAGAAAGGGATGCCAAAAAGGCCGTGCCAAAAAAAAAAGGTCGAGCTGCCGTAGCGCAACTCTTTATGTAGCTCGCCCATGGAATGGCCTGAGCCAATCAGCTTTCAGTCCAATTGTCCAATCAGGAAGGGTTTTGTACAAACATGCAACCAAGTTACTTTCATTTTCCCTAGATTTCTAACTTACAAACCAGATATTCAAGCGCCATTTTCCTAATTTGGGAGTTTTTGCCAATTTCCTCCCAATTTTTCCCTACACCTGGTATGAATAGCTGACTGTCTTTATAAATGATCATTTCTGTGCTAATGTTATAAATGCAAGTTAACTTACCAGCTCTGCAATTCAGCAAAAGCCTGCTTCATTTTCTTAATGGAAGCATCCATCTCTTCTTTAACTACAACTCGGTACCGTGCAAGAGACACCGTGCAGCGCTGGAGGTCCTTTACAGATTTTTCAATATTAGAACCTTGGGAGAAAACCCAAAAATTATTAAAAAGAAAAAAAGAACATGTAACTTAAAAGTTGGACCTGAACACCTAAGGCAAATGTCACATGCACTAAGAATGTTTCCTAAATGATCACTCTTCCAAATAAAAAAGCTGAATTTTCATAGTAATTTTTCAAAAATATCATGCTTACTTTTGAAAAACTATCCTAGTCAAAATGAAGGAAGAAGAATTGGATTTATCCTCCTATCTTTTTCTCCTCCAGTATTAGGGAGTTGAATCCAGGGCCTCACATATGCTAGGCAGGTGCTTTACCACTGGACTGCACCCTCAGCCCTTTTATTTTTTTATTTTGAGACAGGGTCTCTCTAAGTTGAGCAGACTGCTTCTGGCCTTGAAATTGTGATCCTCCTGCCTCAGCCCCCTGAGTAGCTGGAATTATAGGTAGGCATGATGACATCCTCCTATTTAAACAATACACACACACACAGACAAAATACATAAAATAATGGTTTTCAGATGATGGACAACAGATAGTACTTTCCCTCTGAAAAAGCAGAAATACATGAAGTGAGGCCGATGATTACTCCAACTTACTGATGTGAGAGTTTCTAGGTTGCAATGCAGGGAGAAAAAATCCTAAACCAAGCTGGGTAGTCTCCCTGAATTGAAGGGACAATCCTGAATTGAGAATTTAAAGAGGCTAAGGTGGCTAAAATTCTCAGGATGGAGTACTAGAGAGATCTACAGAAAGATGAGATACACAGAGATTTCTAGAAGACTTGGAGGTTTTTTTGTTTGTTTTTTTGTTGTAGTGGGGGCACTGAACCCAGGGCCTCATGCATGCTTTGCAAGTGTTCTACCACTAAACTGCATCCTAGCCCATTTTTTACTTTTTATTTTGAAACAGGGTTTCCCTAAGTTATACAGTCTGCCTCTGGCCTTGAACCTGTGATCCTCCTGCCTCCGCTTCAAGAGTTGCTGGGATTACAGGCATGTGCCACTGTGCTAAACCAATTCTTGAGTACTAATCAGTGAGTGTGAAAAAATTACCAAAACAGGGAAGAGAACCATTGCAAAAGAGCCAGTGGACAGTCCCCAGAGCTCAGCCAGGCCATGAACAGTTTGTGTTGACACTAGCCAGAGTGGAGGAACCTCACAATACATGGGGCACTTAGAAGGGTATTGCTGTAGCAAATTAGCAAAATTAGCTCTAGACTAATGGCTGCTCTAATCCCATCTAACAAAGTTTGAAAACCTCAAGCTGTTTCCACATAACTGAGTTACAGAACAAATCCAAGAATGTTTAAAGAAATTCAGATACCTAGTGATCAATAACCTCCATGCATCTGTCAGCTTGTTATGCTGTGGGGGCTTGCGTATTGCTTTGATGCCAAAAGCTATGCCACCACTATTTCAGATACCAGCAGGGCCACTCACAGTGGGCAGATTTCAGCTGAGCTTCCAGACTAAGACAGACTAGGGAGAAGGACCTGGCAGCCCACTCCCAAAACAATTAGCCTTGAAAACTCTATGAATAGCAGAGGAATACTGTCAAATATAGTACCAGAAAACAAGTGCCCTGAGGCTGGATGGCATTCAAGAAATGACTGAAAAAAAGGTGCCTCCTGAAAGTAGAGTCAACTTTAATGACAGGAATGGAGTAAAGCCCCTCGGGCCTCCTTTTTCTGATATGACACAAATCAAAATGAGAAGGAACACAGTGGCTAAAACATTGGGCTGAAACATAGAAAGATCAAGTGCATGGTACAGTATTGGGTAGTGTTTCATTCTGTTGTACATAGGGTCACTATGAGTCAGATCTGACTTGATGGCACCTAACAAGTAATCAACAAGGCAAAATTCATAATATCTGGCATCCAATAAAAATTATCAGGCACATAAAGAAGCAGAAAAAGCCTGGCATTGTGGCAGATGTCTGTAATCCCAGCTACTCAGGAGGCTGAGGCAGGAGGATTGCAAGTTTCAGGTCAGCCTGGGCTATATAGCAAGACTTTGTCTCAAACAAGCAAGCAAGCAAAGAAACAAAAACAAAACAAAAAAAAGGAAGAAAAATATAAAGACAAACAAAAGAAACAGCAGAAAAATAAGTGATAAGGAAAAGAAAAATCACTCAACAGAAACAGGCAGAAATGACTCAGAAGATGGAATAAATGGACATTAAATAGTTTTTACAGTTGGGCATGGTGGCACATGCCTGTCATCTCAGCTTTCAGGAGTCTGAGGCACGAGGATTATGAGTTGGCTGTCCTGGCCTACACAGACCTTGTCTTAAAAGAACCACAAACAAACAAGCAAAAACCCTCAACTACTGTAATCAGATAACATGTATTTAAGAAGGTAGCAGAATGCAAAAACATGTTAAAGAGTGATATGGAAGATATTTTAAAACATCACAATTGAACTTCTAGATATGAAAATAACAGTATCTGAACTGAAAAATAGACTTGACAGAAATAACAGTAGACCAGAAATTGTTTAAAAAAAAGATTACTGAATCTGAAGATTGCAATTTTAGAAACTATCCAAAGGGAAATGAAACAGCGAAGAAATAAAAACTATCTGAGTAGGCATTAAATTTTCAAAACTCCATAAATAACAGGATTTAACAGAGTAATTCACCACTTGGACACTACAAAATTAAAAAGTTCCCCTTCTGCCAGATACAGTGGCATATGCCTGTAACCCAGTGACTTGAGAGGCTGAGGCAGGAGGATTATGAGTTCAAGGCCAGAGGCAGCCTGCCTAACTTAGCAAGACCATGACTCAAAATAAAAAGTAAAAAATGGGCTGGGGGTGCAGTTCAGTGGTAAAGTACTTGGAAAGCATGCATGAGGCCCTAGGTTCAACCCCCTACTACTGGATAAAAAAGAAAGAAGAGAAAACCACCAAAAACAAAACAAACAAAGAAACAAAAGCAAAAAAGCAAGTAAGCTACCACCATTCAATGGTAAGTACTTAATATTTAATAAGAGAAAATGGTCTTGTTAAAAGCTAGGATCTGTCAGACATCAGTAAGAACATGAAGTTGTAAAAAGCAGTGAAAATATTTTTGATACGTCATGTTAGAAATGAAAGAATTTTTTACTTGTTGAGTCATCCAGAAGATAAAAATGAAGGCAACAGCACAAAAATGTTACAGTAAAGCAATGAAAGGAGACAGGTTAATTTATCTAAGTCATTTTGTCAGTAGAGTTTGGCTGTAATTCATAAAAAGGGTCCCTGTCACGGTAACAAGACTATATAGCACCTGAGCTATTCTCAGATTCCCAACTACAGACTGGAAAATAGAAAAAGGATTACCTGATGCCCTTCTGAAACCTTATCCATGGGAATAAAGAGGTATTTTGCCCTTTTTAATCAAAACAGATTATTCATATCTCCCTCAGGTGGGCCTTTGGTTTACCTAGCTTTTTATTGGTGGAGACTGGAATGTCTTCCAACCCCAGATTTGAAAACTGAGGTCCTGTGGTGGATCTTGAGAGAGATTTGGCAACATTCCGGGAGTGCTGGGCATTCTGACTAGAATGCATAGTCAAAGACTTGGGGTCAAATTCAGAGACACCATTCTCCAGCACAGATCCTGTCCAAGAAAGAAGACAGTGTTTTAATGCACAATGTGGGAGTAAATCAGTCAAGCAGTCCTAAGTACACAAGGAAAACAAGTAAAAATGTTTTAGACAAAACTATGCCTCTTAAAAGTCTGCCATAGCATCTTGGTATCTGATCCTGGAATTTTGGAAGCTAAGCAGGGTCGGCCTGATTAGTCCTTGGATGGGAGACCACCTGGGAATACCAGGTGCTACAGGGTAGGGAGAAGGACCCGGTGGCCCACTCCCCCAAAAAACAATCTGCCATTGAAAACCCTATGAATAGCAAAGAAGTACTGACAATAGTGACAGGAATGGCACAAGGTCAGGCAGTGTTTTATCTGTTGTACACAGGGTCTCTATGAGTTGGACCCAACTTGGTGGCATCTCACCACAGCAAACAACAAATCCCTCTTAAAAAGATTGCTAGCTTCCAGCCAGGTGCTGTAGTACATGCCTATAATCCCAGTGGCTTGGGAGGTGGAGTCAGGCAGATTGCATGTTTGCAAGTTGGAGACCAGAAGCAGTCTGCATAACTTAGCAAAACCCTATCTCAAAAAGTTAAAAAAAAAAAAAAAAAAAAAAAAAAAAAAAAAAAAAAAAAAAAAAAAAGGGGGCTGAGGGTGCAGCTCATCGGTCCAGCACTTGCAGAGCATGCAAGTGCGAGGCTCTGGATTCAACCCCCAGTACCAAAAAAAAAAAAAAACAGGTTCCTAGCTTCCATGAAGTTACATTGAGAAAAAAATATTTTACATTGTCCCAGGGAAAATCTTTTATTTTTGAACAAAAAAGAATTTAAAAATCTTTAGAGAGTAGAGAAAAAGTAGGGTTAGGAAATGAGAGGAAAGCTAACCCACAAAAAAATGGAAGCCACTGATTATTTTTGACTTGTTTACCATCAATATAAGTACAGTATTTTTTCTCTAAGTCTTTTTGTGCATGTGTGAACTAACCAATAAAAGGAGATCTAAAAAGCACAATATAAATCTTACATTTCCATTACATTTATAAAGCTAGGGGCAGTAAAGCAGGGGAAATTGGATTAACAGGTAAGTAATTTTTAAAAAGAGAAATTACCAATATCTTTCTAAACTTCAACAATATGGTTAACAATGAAACATTCAAGACATTAGAATTTGCCGGGTGCGGTGGCGCATGCCTGTAATCCCAGCGGCTTGGGAGGCAGAGGCAGGAGGATCGCAAATTCAAGACCAGAGGCAGCCTGCATAATTTAGAGAGACCCTGTCTCAAAAAAGTAAAAAAAAAAAAAAAAAAAAAAGTGAATTTATAACTATCACTCATCTTAACTCTTTTCTAGAAAACAAATTGTTGTTGTTAGGTGCCATGGAGTCGGTATCCGACTCATATTGACCCTCATAGGGTTTTCAATGGCTGACTCTTTCGGGATTGCCTTGGGAGTGGATTGCCAGGTCCTTCTCCCATTTTTGCGGTGCTGAGAATTGAACTCAGGACCTCAGAGACTGCAGCGCAGTGCTCTACCAACTGAGCTAAATCCCAGCCCAGAAAACAAATGTAAGACTATAAAAAGTTTAGTTCTCATGAAATCTATGATTATAGTTAATAATATATGCTCCTGAGAGTGTTACGTCTTTGAGTAACATTAAGATGATTATCTTATCCTCATCATTTTTCTTAGAAGTCTGTAATAGTTTTCTTTTTTGAGGTATTGGCACTTGAATGCTTTAAACATTCTTACCACTGAGCTACATCCCCAGCCCTTTTTTCTTTCATTTTTGTTTTGAGACAAGGTCTTGCTGAGTTGCCAAGGCTGGCCTGAACTCACTATGTAGTCAAGGCAGGCCTCAAACTCATGAACCTCCTGCCTCAGCCTCCTGAGTAGCTGGGATTACAGGTATGCACCAACACACACAGCATAAGTCCATAATTTTTTAAAAAGCTCTTAAAGTCATGTTCTACAGGCTCTAAGTACTAAGGTACTCCTCTGCTTTTAAGTTAGAAGATTTTCACAAGACTCATTTAAAGTAAAAATAGGAGACAAGGAAATGAGAATTATATTTTTTGAGACCTTTTAATTATAAAACATGACTCTTCCAAACAAAAGGTAACAATAATTAAAAAGTAAAAGATCAAGTAGACTTAATTTATAGATTGGTTTCTCAATTGGTTTCTCATATTTTTTTTTAACTGAATCAACTTCTCAAAAAGGTGTTAATAAACTCACCTGTTCTTTCCAGTATATCTGGCATGGCAGACTCAGGATCTTCCAGTTCTCTGGCATCTATTGAAAATGTGTCCAAACCTTCACTGAGTGAGTCCACAGACTCAGCATCATTGATGGTGCCATTGACATGGTAACCATTAATGCCCCCTTTCTCTGAGGAGGGTGCAGGCTGCTCCTCTTGAATGGAAACTGATTTATTGGAATCCGCGGTACCGTTACTTGCTTCTGCTGCAGGTTTTGGTTTGCTTTTCTTCTTTTTGTTCTAAGGTTTTTGAAGATTTGAAAAAAGAAAAGAAAAAGCAGACCCCTCCAATATAACCCAAAGAGGTAACTAACTCTTACTACTCAAAGGCAACCAATGTTACCAATTCCTCATATGTTTTTCTAGAAATTAAAGGTGTTTTTGTCTATGTTGAACCATTGTCTAAAATCAAATTTTACTATGTAAAATTCTATACTTTCGATAAATTCAAACACATTAATATAAAACATTTTTTCATGGCAAAACCCACCATAAGCAAAATGAAAAGATAAATTACAAAATGTGAAAAAATATATGCAACTTACATTCAAACAAAAAATTAAATACAGAGCTCTAAGAAAAAACAAACAATAACCAAATAGGAAAAAAAATGGTATAAAGTATAAACATATGGAAGGAAGTGCAACCTCAGTCCAATAAGAGACAAATTAAACCTGTACTACAATATCATTTTTCACGTAGTAGATCAGCAAAGGTCAAAAAGTATAACACTATAAGGTTGAGGGTATAGAGAGATAGGCATTTTCAAAATTACTAGTAAAAGTGGCAATCTAGTAATGCCTATCAAAATTACAAACGCATATACCTTTTGACCAGCAATTCTACTCTTAGGAATTTATCCTAGACAAGGCTAACACACATGCAAAAAAGTGTACACACACACATGCACACACAGTTATTCATGAAAGTATTGTTATTAATAGCAAAAGATTGGAAACAACTCAAATGTTGATCAGGAGCTGGTTAAATACGTTATGGTATCTCCAAACAGTAGGATAACTGTACATCCAAAACAACAACAGTAAAAGTTCTTTATATATAGAAACATGAAGTAAATTCCAAGATATATGAAAAAAAGAACAGGCAAAGAAGAGAATATATATTCATATTTGGTTATATGCATAAAATGTCCTGGAAGCTATATAAGAAATCAATAAGCTAGGTGCCATGACACATGCCTCTAATCCCAGTGACTCAGGAGGCTGAGGCAGAAGGATTTTGAGTTCCAGGCCAGAGGCAGCCTATACAATTTAGCGATACCATGTCTCAAAATAAAAAAATTAAAAAGGGACTAGGGTGCAGCTCAGTAGTAGAAGACTTGCCTAACATGTATAAGGCCTGGGGTTCAATCCCCTAGTACTGAAAAACAAAAAGAAAAGAAATTGATAAGGACTTAGGGGTATAGTTCAGTGGTAGAGCACTTATCTAGCATGTGAAAGCCCCAGGGTTTGATCCCCAGCACCACAAAAAATAAATAAATAAATAAATGAGAAAGAGAGAGAGAGAGAGAGAGAGAGAGAGAGAGAGAGAGAGAGAGAGAAAGGAAAGAGAGAAAAGAAATTGATAACATTGTTTACCTAGGAGAGGGGTCCAAATGGCTAGAGAATAGGGATGGGATAAAGATGTTTCAGTATATTAACTACCTTTTCAGTATATCAACTACCTTTGAATTTTGAGCCATGTGAATAAATATATACCTATGCAAACAATAAACAAATCTTTTTTGTTTTGTCAACTCATAGTTGTATTGGCAATATTTAATTCTATTCCTAAGGCTAGATGTAGATGGATATAACTGAATCAATTCCCACACAAGTCCTTTCAGTGGCCCTCTCTAGTAGGAGCATTACTGAACTCGAGATACAATTTTATCCTCTATGAAGCTCTTGTCTATCTTAAATTCCTTCTCCCATATGAACTGGCTAAATTTTCATATCATTATCCTTTGTGTATAATAACTATCCTAGTAGGTACTCAGTTACATCCTATTGGATTAACCTCAACAGTTTACTGGACTAGATTTGGGCACTGGGGAACACTAAACTGAAGCTGTGTCTAACATACGTGTCTTTTCAGCTGTGTGCATATATTCTATCACTAATAATTTATAATCCTGAGCCAATAAATTAAAACACTGGTACTTTCCCATATACTCAAAGCTGTCTATGTTGGGTGAGACCAGAGGAAAAAAGCTAAATAAATACGCAAAGGTACAGGCATGGAGCACTTCACGAGAATCTGTAGTAGTATTAGGTACTGCTTGGAAAAAATTCTCAAGGGTCAATGAGGCCAAGCCTGGTTTGGTCAAGACCTGACAGAATTCCTACGAAGTAATACAGCATCATTGAGAAAGCATTTCAGCCTCCAGCACAAACCGAATGCAGGGGAAAAAACAAAAAACAAAACAAAAAAAAACACCAAACAGATTTCATAGAGATATCTGATTAAAATCCGTATTTTATGCATTCACCCAAGGTGCTATACTTAGGGTATGGCGCTGTGGGAAGAATTGTGAGATCAGCTAGTATCCCTTGGGGAGGCATTTTGGTTTTAAGTGGATAAGAAGAGCAGACTGATAACTAATAAATAAAGTACAACATTAAGTATTTATATACATTAGTATTATTTTCCTATTATGTTGTTGTCATTGTCAGGTGCTGTCGAGTCGGTATCCGACTCATAGCGACCCTCATAGGGTTTTCAATGGCTGACTGTTTCGGGATTGCCTTGGG
This sequence comes from Pedetes capensis, assembly GCA_007922755.1. Lineage (NCBI taxonomy): Eukaryota > Metazoa > Chordata > Mammalia > Rodentia > Pedetidae > Pedetes > Pedetes capensis. The sequence continues at coordinate 12,185 of VMDO01003374.1, read as the reverse complement.
AGTGGATTGCCAGGCCCTTCTCCCATTTCCTATTATAGAGATGAGCAAACTAAGGCATACAAAGGTTAAACAACACTCCAGGTCATCAAGCTAAACACAGTAGAACAGGATAGAAATCCAGTTCTGCCAGTTGTGGTGGTGCATGTCTATAATCCCAGCACTCTGGGAGGCTGGAGGCAGGAATGTTAGGAATTTGAGGCCAGCTTGGGCTATATAGGGAGTTCCAGGACAGCCTCAGCTACATAGTAAGACTATCTCAAAAAACAAAAAGTAAACCCCAACACAACCAAAAGGAAGGAAGGAAGGAAGGAAGGAAGGGAGGGAGGGAGGGAGGGAGGGAGGGAGGGAGAGAGAGAGGGGAAGGAAGAAAGGGGAAAGGAAAGGAAAAGGAAAAGAAATGAAATTCAGTTCTCACTCCAAAATGCAGGTGCCTTCTACCTCCCTAAATTGCAACACCAGATCCCTCCAGAAGGCACCTAACAACTACAGTAGCAAAAGCCTTCCTTAGGCTTTAAGTCAAAACTCATTAATATTAGGGACTATAACATAGTGTCTGATCTGAAAATATTTACTGTTTTAACTGATCTATGATATGAATGGAGTTGGGGTTTGGGTCAGTTAGTAGAGCACTGCTCAGTGCTCTCTGAGGCCCTGGGTTTGATCCCCACCACCACAAAAATGGGAGAAGGATGTGGCAGCCCACTCAGGAACAATCTCCCAACAATGAGCCATTCAAAACCCTATGAATTAGCACAGAAGCACTGCATAGTGCCAGGCATGGCACAGTGTCGGGGACTGTTTTGTTCTGTTGTACATAGGGTTGCTATAAATCGGACCAAACTCCACAGCACATAACAACAAGATATGAATACTGTTGAAAACTAGATCACTTTCTATTAAAGAACGCTGCTTTCCTTAACATGCTCTCTTGCTACAACCTTTGTCTAGTATCCCCTCAGCAACTGCAACATGGCAAAGTCACTTTGTTTTCTGCCTTCAATCACAGGAAGGAGATTGTGTAGTACTTTTTGAGGTACAGTTGTATTTCAATGCCAAAGACAACTTTTTTAACCAGGTGAACTGAAGATATATATATATATATATATATATATAGATAGATAGATAGATAGATAGATAGATAGATATATTTATTTAGTGGTACTAGGGGTTGAACCCAGGGCCTCGCACTTGCATGCTATACAAGTGCTGGACCACTGAACTGCACCCCCAGCCCTTTTTTTTTTTTTTCCTTTACTTTTTGAGACAGGGTCTCACTAACTTATGCAGACTTCCTCTGGTCTCGAACTTGCAGTCCTCCTGGCTCCACCTCCCAAGCCACTGGGATTACAGGCATGCACCACCACACCCAGCTTATTTTCTTTAATATATTTTTGCAGAGCCTGAATTTCTTAAAATAATATAAACATCAATATCATGTTCACACTTAATTTACTTTTACCTTTTTCTTGCCTGTTACTGTCCACTCTTTGAGTACTTCACTGGCACTACCTGTAAAAGAAATCAATTACAGATTTTCTCTCCTACCACATACACAGTCTAGCAGGAGTTTGTGTCCCTATATAATAAAAAAAAAAAGTTAAAGATCAAGTCTCTGAAGTAATGTAATGAGATAACTATGTCATGTTTCTCTTCTGGAATATCTGCCTACTAAGATCTCCTTAGCCTGCAGCTATACCATTGTGGCGTCCGATCCCATCAGATCTCAGAAGCTAAGCAGGGTTGGGCCTGGTTAGTACTTGTAGTACTTGGATGGGAGACCGCCTAGTGTAGGGCACTGCCTAGAGAAGCAGTTTGCCCCAGGGCCTATCTAGGCCCACTCTGAGGTCTGAGGCTTGTTCCCGGGCCATCACCTTTGCCCTACATCCAAGAACTCTGGGTCGTTGAGCTCCCAAAGACGGTGTTGGTGTCCAATCCCTCTCCTCAGACCCCTCGACACTGATTGGCTGTTTCCAAACCACCGAACAGCTCCTGATTGGACTGTTTGGGAACCATCCCTGATTGGTTACCTTTATAAAACCAAATTTGCATATCCCCCCTGACTGGCCAAGACCCATATGGGGTGATTGCCTCTGACTGGTCCCTGGCTAGCCCCTGGAGAGTATATTAGGGTGGTACATGGAGCAGTCTGGGTCCATTCCATCGACCGGGACAGACAAAAGAATAAACAGCTGTTGGAGCAGAGAACTTGGAGTCATCATCTTCACTGGGAAGAAAGAAGCAAGGAGCTTCCATGGGCATAAGCCTCTGAGTTGGCCTTTCTCAAGGCTTTTCAGAGCAGCTGTGGGTATAAGCCTCCTTTCTGGGCAGCGCAGTTCTTGGGTGCTCAGCTCCCCCTCACCAGACAGCAGGTCTTCAGCAGCTGGTTCCTGCTCATGGCCGGGGTGAGTCCAGCGGCAGGGCAACGCCCCACAGCCTGGGAACACCAGGTACTGTAGGTTTGGGAGAAGGATCTGGCAACCCACTTCCAAAAGACAATCAACTACTAAAAACCCTATGAATAGCAGAGAAGCACTGACAATAGTGTTTCATCTGTTGTACATAAGGTTGCTATGAGTTGGACACTGAGTCAATGGCACCTAACAAGAACAAGAAGATCCTCTTCTCCATGTAATTTCTCCAGTGAGGTCTTCCAAGAAGAGACTAATACAGCCTGGCCACTTTCAAGATTCGTTTATCTACATATCTTAGTCTGAATAAAAAGATGAGTGGTGTCTGCCCAACTATACCATCCCCTCCCTTTCAAGTTACATGCCACTTTACAACAGTGTTTTGGAGACAGCTGCATCCTACACCTGACTCAGATACTAACATTATTATAAAGAAAACAAATGAAGGCAAAGAAAAACCTTACAATATTTGGACCTGTTATTCTTACACCTGAAAATTCAGGAAAATGGAAACAGGGAGTCCTAATCTGACATCACTGTTCAATGATGGAATAGCTTCAAGTAAAGTTTTTCTCAAATGAATTATGTGGAAAGAAATTTATAAAACACTTCTCAACTCTATAAATCTGAAGGCTTGAATAAACCTGCCATTCTCCTCTATATCTGTTAAGATAAGGAAACTCAACCCACATATTTGAGCCATTTGCCACAATCAAACTAAATCATAGTAGAGATTTGAAGAGAATATTGAGTCTTTGAATTTGCCCTTTGTTCCTAAACCACTATATCACTCTTTTGTTATGAAAAATCTCTTTAATTCTTACTTGACTCAGCTCCAATCAAATCCTTTATACCATTTGCCACATGATGTCTTCATAAGTACCAAGAGAGAACATTTTATGTAAGATAATGGAATTGTCTTACTTTGTTTTTTTACTCTAGATATTCTATAGCTGAAGAATGAATTGCTTGTAGGGTTGAAAGAGGTATCTTACATTAACAAAATGTCATGGTATATTCTGTTATCATAGGGTCTACTACATCATCCATGAAACATGAATTGCTGAGTGTTATAAGAAGTCTGAAGCAATTTCTATTGAACAAATACAAAATACACAAATATAAAAAAATTGAACTAAGATTACCTTCCATGAATGCTTGTACTGTTTTGTCCACACAATTATCAAAGTGCTGCAAAACCAAGATGATTTCATTGTTGCTCTTATTGGGAACTATTGCACGTACTGCATTTATCTGGAAAAGATGACAGGGTCATTTAATTCTAACATGAGTAGGTCACTGAGCAGCAGAGGCATATTATAAGAATAACAGAAAGAGTGACATTTCATTTTTAACAATATTATCACTCTTCAGTGTCTGAGAATACAACTATCTTGCTGGGAATAATAAATAGATGAGCATATGAAAATTTACTTTCAAAACTTATAAAAGAACATTTCTAGGGAGAGAAGGTATGAACTAGATTTCAAATCAAGAAAGGATGGATTAATTTAGGTATCAGGTACTAATTTAGCATGCTTATTTCCTCATTTTTAGCATACTGTACGGAAAGGTGAAAAGTTCACTGAATCACCAACCATAACAACTTAGATATTTGTATAGTTTTTCTTTCTTTCTTCTTCTTTTTTGCAGTACTAGGGGGTTGAATCCAGGGCATCACACAAGCTAGGTAAGTGCTCCACCACTGAGTTGCACCCCAGTACCCTCTTTATTTTCTATTTTGAGACACAGTCTTGCTAAGTTACACAAGTTACCTCTGGCTTTGAACTCATGATCCTCCTGCCTCAGCTCCCAAGTGACTAGGATTATGGGTGCATACAATTTTATATAGCATTTTCAAAAGATTTTTACTTTATGCCAATTAATTGTATAACTCTACTAAAATAATTTATACAGATAATCTGAATTATTATAAATTATATATGTGTATATGTATAAATACATATTTTATATCTAGCAACTTTGATCATTTTTTTTTAAGACTAGGTCTCTCTCTGAGGCCCAAGCTGGCCTTGAACTTGCTAAACTAGCCTAAGCTGATCTCAAATTTGTAATCCTCCTGCCTCAGTCTTCTGAGTACTGGAATTACAGGTGTGCATGACCTTGCCAACTTTAACCTTGATGACCTTTTTTTTTTTTTTTTTGTGCAGTTACTGAGGGTTGAACCCAGGGATTTGCACTTGCATGCTTTGCAAGTGCCATACCACTGAGCTGCACCCTCAGCCCATTTTTTAACTTATTTTGAGACAGGGTCTCGCTAAATTACACAGACTGCCTTTGGTCTTGAACTTGCGATCCTTTTGCCTCCGCCTCCTGAGTACTGGGATTACAGGAATGTGCCCCATGCCTGGTTGATGAACTTTTCTTAATCCTATTTATTTGTTGCTTTCCTGGATTTTTGTACATTGATAATTGTATTATCTATAAACAGCAGTACTTTCTTTCTTCTTTTCCAATTCTCATAATTTTTATTTCTTGCCTTAGTACATAACGTATAATTGATTATTTCTCAAAGAAACCTTGATTCTCTTTGGTGGAGAACAGAAGACCAAATTCTAGGAGTTGGATGTAGTTGCTGCTATTAGGGAATTATTATTTCTAGATCTCTTCAGTGGATAAAACTATGAGTTTATAAGGATGACCTCACTTCAAATATAACATTAAAAGGCTTTTTCTCATCTGATTTTAAATACAGATGTCTTCCAAAAAATTAAATTATTCACTGATTTGCTTTACTATATAATACTCATAATACTACTACTACTACTAAAAACACTATTGCTACTATTACTATATATTACTCCTAATGATAAAATCATTGAATAACATTTAACATTTATTTGCAATTCCTTTCTTTTTCCTTTTTGGTAGTGTTAGTGAACAAAGCCAAATCCTTGAGTGTGCCAGCTAAAAAGCTCTACTCCTGAGCCACAGTACCCTGAAATTCTTTTTTATCACTTCAAACACTGTACAGTAAGAATATTGTGTTCAAAAATCAGTGGGAAGATTTTCTAGTGCATCCTTTCTGTGAAAGTGAAATATTTTCAAAATGCTAGGCTTATATATAAAACCTGTTCCAGAGTTGGGCATGGTGGCACATGCCTATAACCCCAGCACTTGGGAGTCTGAAGAAGGAGGATCAAGGTGAATTTGAGGCCATACTGGTCTACATAATGAGCTGCAGACCAGCTTGAGCTGCACTGTAAGACTCTGAAAAAGAAACAACACTTCCCATCTACAAAACAAAAATCCTATTTCAATTTTGTTGTTGTTGTTAGATATTGTCAAGTTGGATCCAACTCATAGCGACCCTTTGTACAACAAAATAAAACACTCCCCAATTCTGTGCCAGGTACACATCTTAGTTGTGTTTAAGCCCACTGTGCCAATTCTTGTTGTTGAGAGGTTTCCTTGACCTGCCACTCTCCCAAGCATTATGTCCTTCTCCAGAGATTGGTGCCTCCTGACTATATATACAAAATACTTCAGAGGTAGTCTAGCAATCCTTGCTTCCAAGGAGCACTCTGGTTGCACTTCCTCTAGAATAGATCTGTTGGTTCTTTTTTTCAATATTCCTCTCTAGCACCATAATTCAAAAACATCAATTCTTCTCCTGTCTCATTTATTCAATGTCCAGCTTTCACAACCATATGATGCAACTGAAAATACCATGGAATGAGTCAGGAACACGTTCATCTTCAATGTTACACCTTAACTTTTCAACACTTTTTTAAAGAGGTCTTTTACAACAGCTTTATCCAATGAAATATCTTTTGATTTCCTGACTTCTGCTTCTGTGGTTGTTGATTGTAGAACCAAGTAAAGCAAAATCTGGGACAATTTTAATCTTTACTCCATTTATCATGAAGTTGCTTACTGAAACAGTTGTAAGGATTGTGGTTTTCTTTTTCTTTCTTTTTTTTTTTTTTTTTTTAGGATTGTGGTTTTCTTGATGTTGAGACACAATCCACACTGAAGGCTGTGTTCTTTGATCTTCATCAGTAAGTTTTTCAAATCCTTTTTACTTTCAGCAAGCAGAGTTGTGTTATCTGCAAAACACAGGCTGTTAATGAGTCTTCCTCCAATCATGATGCTGCATTCTTCTTCATAAAGTCCAGCTTCTTGGATTATTTGCTCAGCATAGAGATTGAAGAGGTACAGTGAAAGGATACAATCCTGATGCACACCTTTCTTGACTTTATACCAGGCACTGTTCCTTTGTTCTGTTTGAATGACTGCCTCCTGGTCCATGTACAGATTCCTCATAAGTACAATTAAATGCTCTGGTATTCCCATTATTCACAATATTATCCATAATTTGTTATGATTCAAATAGTCAAATGCTTTTGTACAGTCATTATAGCACAGATGCAGTACAAACCCTGGGCTTTATGGCCCTCTGTGGTAAAATCCCTGCTACTCAGACTAGCAGAGAGTCATCTAGCTTAGGCTTGTGTTCCGTTTTTAGTCCCCTCTATATTTTTGGCCCCTATGTCTGTCATTGCCATGCTGTTGGACTGTGATGCTGAAAGCTATGCTACCAGTATTACAGATAACAGCAGTGTCACCCATGGTAGGCAGTTTTAGCTGAGCTTCCAGATTAAGACTTGGCAGCCCACTCCCCAAATGATTAGCCACTGAAAACCCTATGAATAGCAGAGAAACACTGTCAGATGTAGTACCGGAAAATGAGACCCCTAGGTTGAGGCATTCAAAAGATGATTGGAGAAGAATTATCTCCTCAAAGTAGAATCTATCTTAATGATGGAAATGGAGTGAAGCCCCAAGACCTCCATTTTCTGATGTGCCATGACTCAAAATAAGGAGGAACAACTGTAAACATCAATTAATAATTGGAACATGGAATATACATTGTATGAATCTACGAAAATTAGAAATTGTCAAAAAGGAAACAGAGTGCATAAACATTGACATTCTAGCCATCAGTAAGCTAAAGTGGACTGGTGCAGCCCATTTGAATCAGATAACCATATGGTTTACTATGTTGGGAGTGACAAATTAAAGAGAAATGAGGTTGCATTCATCATCAAAAAAGACATCTCAAGATCTGTCCTTAAAGTATAATGCTGTCAGTGATAGAATAATATCCATACACCTACAAGGAAGGCCAGTTAATATAACTATTACTCAAATTTACGCACTCACTACTAAGGCCACAAATGAAGATAGGGAAGATTTTTACCAGCTCCTGCAATCTGAAATAGATCAAACGTGCAATCAAGACATACTGGTAATTACTGGTGACTGGAATGCAAAAGTTAGAAACAAAGAAGGCTCAATAGTTGGAAAATATGGCCTTGGTGACAGAAATGATGCTGGAGATTGCATGACACAATTTTGTCAGACCAATGACCTTTTCACTGCAAATACCTTTCTATACCAACATAAACAGAGACTATACATATGGAAGTCACCAGCTGAAACATACAGGAATGACTATATTTGTGGAAAGATGATGGAAAAGCTCAGTATCAAATGTCAGAACAAGACCAGATACTAACTGTGGATGAGGCCATCAACTGTTCATATTTAGTTTCAAACTGAAATTGAAGATTAGAACAAGTATGAGCCAAGGTATGACCTTGAGTATATCCCACCTGAGTTCACAGACCACCTCAAGAGCAGGTTTAATGCATTAGACACTAATGACAGAAGACCAGATGAGTTGTGGCACAACAAAGACATCATTCATGAGGAAAGAAAACAAAAAAAAACAAGAAAAAAAAGAAAGACCAAATTCTGTAGGGAAAAATTGAGAGGAAATTGGCCAAAACTCCCAAACTGGGAAAATGGCTTTTGAATATCTGGTTTGTAAATTAGAAATATAGGGAAAAGGAAAGTAACTTGGTTGCATGTTTGTACAAAACCCTTCCTGATTGGACAATTGGGCTGAAAGCTGATTGGCTCAGGCCATTCCATGGGTGAGCTATATAAAGAGCTGCACTGCGGCAGCTTGATCCTTTTTTCACCCTTTTTGCTCACACCATCGGCTAAGTAAGACCTTCTCACCCGTTCCTACCCGGACCACCGATGAGGAAATAGCTTTCCTGCTCTCCCCCGGACCTTCAGTGAGGAAAGAACACTTTCCCATTACAATCATCAACAAGGAAAGAACCTGCTCTCCATCTGATCATTGACAAAGCAACAGCTGTCTCCTCGTGACCACCAAGAGGACCAACACAGGTGTTTGCCCCTGGAAGGCAAAAGTGCCTGAGGCTTTTCCTTTCTCCTTTCTCCTCCAGGGTCCCGAGGGCCGCAGGAGTCCACGCCCCTCACCCGAGGGTCCTGAGCGAATTGTGTTTAGTATCTGTGTGTGTGGCGGCGCCACTCGTCTGAACCTCCAGGCCAGACTGGGAAGCGCACGCCCCACAAAATTCCATGTCAAAAGAGACTCTTGAGATTTGCCCTTAAGTGGCCAGCACCTAAAGCAGAAGGAAGATATGATAAAGTCAAGAAACTAAGCAGAAAATTTCAAAGGACAACTCAAGAAGACAAAATATTATAATGATATGTGCAAAGAGCTGGAGATAGAAAACCAAAAGGGAAAAAAAATTCTGTTTTTCTCAAACTTAAGGAATTGAAGAAGAAATTCAAGCTTCGAATGGCAATAGTGAAAGATTCTATAGCAAAAATATCAAATGACATAGGAAACATCAAAAGAAGATGGAAAGAATACACAGAGTCATTATACCAAAAAGAATTGGTGGATGACCAACCATTTCAAGAGGATGCATATGATTAGGATCTAGTGGTATTGAAGGATGAAGTGGAAGCTGCCTTGTAGGAATTGGTGAAACAGATGAAGCACTGGAGGTACTAACTTATTTGTGCCAAGAGATTTGGAAAACCTGGCCAACCGACTGGAAGAGATACATATTTGTGCCTATTCCCAAGAAGGGGATCCAAATGAATATGGAAACTATCAAACAATATCATTAATGTCACATGCAAGCAAAATTTTGCTAGAGATCATTCAAAAGTGACTGCAGCAGTATATAGACAGGGAACTGCGGGAAAATCAAGCCAGATGCAGAAGAGAGCCTGGAACCAGGGACATGATTGCTGATGTCAGGTGGATATTAGCTGAAAGCAGAGAATATTAAGATATCTATCTATGTTTTATTGACTATGCAAAGGCATTGGACTGTGTCAATCACAATAAATTATGGAAAACATTGCAAAGAATGGGAATACCAGAGCACTTAACTGTACTCACGAGAAATCTCTATATGGAACAGGAGGCAGTTGTTTGAAGAAAACGAGGAAACACTGCCTGGTTTAATGTACACTTTCACCATACCTCTTCATTTTCTATGCTGAGCCAATAATCCGAGAAGCTAGACTTTATGAAGAATGCAGCATCATGATTGAAGGAAGACTCATTAACAACCTGTCTTATGCAGATAACACAACTCTGCTTGCTGAAAGTGAAAAGGATTTCAAACATCTACTCATGAAGAACAAAGAACACAGCCTTCAGTACGGATTGTACCTCAACAAAAGCAAAACCAAAATCCTTATAACTGGGTCAGTAAGCAACTTCATGATAAATGGAGAAAAGATTGAGGCTGTCCCAGATTTTGCTTTACTTGGTTCTACAATTAAAACCCACAAAAGTAGCAGAGCAGTCAAGAAATCAAAAGATGCATTATATTGCGGAAAACTGTTACAAAAGACCTCTGTGAAGGGCTGAAAAGTAAAGATGTCACATTGAAGAGGAAGGTGCACCTGACTCACACCATGATATTTTCTGTTTCATCATATGGTTATAAAAGCTGGACACTGAATAAGGGACACAGGAGAAGAACTGATGCTTTTGAATTATAGTGCTTGAGACGAATGCTGAATATACTATCCACTGCAGAAAGAACCAATGGACCCATCCTAGAAGAAGTGCAACCAGAGTGCTCCTTGGAAGCAAGGATGGCTAGATTGCATCTTACATATTTTGGACATATAGTCAGGGGGCACTAATTCCTGGAGAAGGACATAATGCTTGGGACAGTGGTGGGTCAACAAAAAAAAGGAAGACTGTCAACTAGATGGGTTGACACAGTGTTGCAACAATGGGCTTAAACATAAGTAAGATGTGTACCTGGCAGAGAATTGGGGAGTGTTTCGGTCTGTTGAACTTAATTAGGGTCCCTATGAGTCAGACCTGACTCCACTGCACCTAACCACAACAACATGGACTTCTCTTTGTTCAGTTATCCATTTAAAATGTTACATGTACTTTTCACTCAGTATTTTTAGGTATTTTACATTAGGAATGTCTTCAGATTGTCTAGTCAATCACACTGCTCAAAAAGGAGGTTTTTTTTTTTCTTTTTTAATTTTTTCCCTTCATTGATAAATGTTGGTGGGGTACAGTGTAATACAGCATTTGCTTTTTCCATTATGCAACTATTATATCACTTTCAGTTTCACTTTCATCAACTTACAAAATTAATGGAAATTTTTGACTAATATGTAGGAAAACTTGTAGGTATCTATGGATTATATTCCCCTATTTTTCTCATGTATTCATGAAGTTGCCTCATTTACACTGAGATTATCCATTCCCCCTTTATCCTTCTACGTTGTTTCTCCTTCACTTCCTCCTTCCACAATCTTCACTTTCCTTTGCTAGTCCCCTCCTCCTTTCTACTAAGCTTATATTTTCCCTTCTTAGCTAAGTTTAATTGTCCATTTATATATATCAACTTATGTATAGGTTTTTCCTCCTTTAAGTAAGATACAGCTCCCACATATGAATAAGAACATTAGGTATTTCTTTTTTTGAGCCTGTGTTCATTCACTTAAGATGACATTTTCCAGTTCCATCCATTTTGCTGCAAAGGACATTACTTCATTCTGTTTTATTGCTGAGTAATATTCCATTAGTCTGCAGCTATACCACTGTGGTGTCAGATCTCAGAAGCTAAGCAGGGTCAGGCCTGGTTAGTACTTGGATGGGAAACCACGTGGGAATACCAGATGCTGTAGGTTTGGGAGAAGGACCGGGCAGCCCACTCCCAAAAAACAATCAGCCATTGAAAACCCTATGTATAGCACAGAGGCACTAACAATACAGTTTCGCCTGTTGCGCAGAGTCGGATACCAACTTGATGGCACCTAACAACAACAAATAATATTCCATTGTCTATATGTACTATAATTTTTTATCCATTCTTCTATTGATAGACATCTTGGTTGGTTCCATATCCTTGCTATTATGAAGCATGCTACATTAAATATGGAGAGATGCAGGTGTCTCTGTGGTATGATGACTTGTCTCCCTTTGAGTATATTCCCAGGAATGGTATTGTTGTTGTTGTTAGGTGCCGTCGAGTCGAGTCCGACTCATAGCGACCCTATGTACAGCAGATCGAAACACTTGCCAATTCTGTGCCAGGCAAACCATGTTATTTATGTTTAAGCCCATTGTTGCAGACACTGTGTTAATCCATCTGGTGGAGGGTTTTCCTCTTTTCCGTTGACCTGCCACTCTTCCAAACATGATGTCCTTCTCCAGGGATTGTTCTCTCCTGACTACATGTCCAAAATATGTAAGACGCAGTTTGGCCATTTTTGCTTCCAAGGAGCACTCTAGTTGTACCTCTTCTAGGACAGATCTGTTGGTTCTTTTGGCAGTCCATGGTATATTCAATAGACGTCTCCAGCACCACAATTCAAAAGCATCAATTCTTTTTCTGTCTCTCTTGTTAAATGTCCAGCTTTCACAACCATATGATG